>CM053509.1:59895144-59911608 GCA_028627145.1 Eidolon dupreanum
CTCAGCAGACCAAGCAGAATAGAAAGAGAAGATTGAGGACAAAACTCCAGGGAAGCCCAGCATTTACAGGGTGAGAGATGCAATAAGAGGTTGGAAGAAAAGAATTCTCTTGGTTGGCAAAAGAAGTGAGATAATGACTGAAAATTATCCAGTGAATTTGGCAACATGTTATTGTCACCTTGGCAAGAGCATTTTTAGTGGATTGATGGCCAGAGGAATCAGATTGCAGTGTCCTTAGGAAGGTAAGGAACTGAAAACCATAAATGTAGAATATTCTTTCAAGGCTTTTATAAGAAGAGGAGAGAGTAGGAGGGGTAGTTGAAGAACTAAAAGATTTTTATTTTTTACTTTTTGTTTATTTTTCCAGAATGAGTAAGTTTTTAGGCTGGGAGAAAGAAACCAGTGGAGAAGGAAAAATTGAAAATTGATGAAACAAGATCCTTCAGTGAAAAGCTTGATAGGCTCAAAGTATAAGTGGAATCACTAGCATTAGGCAAGAGGAGATAAGAACAGATGTCCTAGGGCCCACATCTCCCTTTATGGAAGCAAAATCATTCTTTCTTGTACTTTATCTCAAATCTTGGCAAAGATGGAATGTAGATCAACATCTTTCTCTATTAAAACAAGAGAAATACGAATCCCAGGGTCTAAATTTCTTCTCTTAGCCATTTAAACTCCTATTAAATCTTTTGTAAAAATCACCTTTAGTTAGAATGATCCAAAAACTATAGAAGAATTCTCCTAGGTATTGCTCCTTAGGATTTCCCAGCAAAATAGGAATCCAGAATTCATTGATGGCAGGGTTGCTAGGCAACCATGTAATTAACATTACCTACCAAAATGGCCTAACATAGGAAATAGCCTTATTTTAAGTGCAAATGTAACTCCATACTTCATTTTGCTCTCTCTCCCGTCCCCCATAAATTTGGCGTTCTTTATGAAGGAGAAAATTTGCCATAAAACACAAAGGATATTTATCTTCGTAACACTGAAATTTGTTAAGTCATTTAGCCCAAGATGCAAAAATAGTACCTATGTCCATTCCAGAACAGAAAACAAGAGAAATTCTCAAGAGTTCTTACAGTGATTTTATTTAGAAACATTCCTATCCATTATACACATGCATAATGTTTACTGCTAGAGAAAAACAGAAAAGATTTGCCATAGAGTATTATAGACAGAACTTAAGTATGAACATTTTTTATGAGCTTCAAGGGATTATTTTCTTGAGCATAGAATACAAGAAGGTAATTGAGAAATATACTATTTATGCTTATATTTATTATTAAAATTCTTGATGATCGTGTACTTTGTATAACACTCTGAAATTTATAACATTGAATGCTTACCGACTACCATTTTTTTTTGAAGAATAGTATTTCTAAGATGGATTATGATGATTGGAGAAATGAAAAGAGAGCTAGTATAGATTGGGTACCCACTGTAGTCTGGGAAACTTGTCTACATAATCTCATTTATCTCCAAACCTGTGAAATAGTTATTATCCTTAGCTATTCAATACATCTACACTAATTAGTTTAGGGGAGCGAAACCTATCGAAGCTGTTCTCAGGTGTATGTTTTAGATGCAAGATGAAGTCTTCTCTCTTTTTTCCATGTTTTTTAGTAGGGCATCCCTTAAACTTTGAAAGACTAAGTGATCTTTACTACTTAAACCTTCTCATTACTTGTCATTCTTCAAACTCATTGAGTACATTCTAGTATATAACTTCTCAAATAACAAGACTAAAACAATTTAGTAATGAATCTGATGTCCTTTATTTAAGGGAAAACAATCCATGAATTAGGGAAAACAATTCCCTGATTGCCTCATAAGCAGTGGAATGCTCTTTCTGAGGAAATTGGGGCAAGAGAGACTTTTACAGAATGTTAGGAAAGGCAGTATGGAAACAGAGCATGATTGACGAGGAGGCTGGAGATTTCCTTATAAGGCTAGCAGGTCCTATTTTCTAGGGTGACTGTAAGCAGCTAACACTGAGCCAGATGGTTGTGATTAGTGTATGTCAGGTTTTCTTGGCAGGTGTTTCCTAAAAGTGCAGGCTGACTTAGGTTTAGATTTGTGATATGGGCTGGGCCACTGTGGCAGCCTCTATTTTGTGGGTTCCAGAATTCAAATAAACTTTATCAAACTGCTTTCTTACTAAGCACTGTCTCCTACTTGGACTGCTTTTTTTATTCTCCTTTTAATGCTTTTATTTTTATGCTATCTTTGAAGCCCTCTACCATTCCATTTTCTTATCAAGCCCTCCCCAACAGTCCCGAAATTCCCTGATTGCCTGGTGTGCTGACCTATAAAGCTCTAAGACCAGTAACAAATCCAGCTTATTTTATCAACTGACAACACACTCTGGAACCCTGGTGGGTCAACAGATATGATATCAAGTCCTCCTATGGAGACCTTAAGTTCTGGGACTAGAAAATAGTTAAATGATAGAAGACCTTCAAAGCTGCTAAGCCAGGTAAGTACCAATGTATACAGTATATTAATTAAAGCAAAGAGTACAGTATTACTACTAGATCCTGAACAAAAAAAAAAATGAAATTTATAAGTGAATATTTCATGCAATGAAATCTAAAGCTGGCATTTTACTTCTCTGGCCTACCAGATTAGAACTCTGGTAAAAGCACAAAACTGGTTACCACTGTTAAATTAGACTGAAGCAGCTCGAACGCCTGGGCAGTCTAAGTAAACAAACCATAATCTAAGCCTGTAAATGCCTGTAAAACAAAACCTGAGAACAACTAACCACAGTTAACTAGGCTTGAAGCTATAACCCACTGATAATTTCCTTACTTTGCTTCTGCCTTTTCTGAGGAAAAGTCTCCCCAGCTCCTGTCAGTGAAGTGCTCCCAACTCCCCAATGGAATCAATTTTTGCTCAAATAACTCAAAAATTTTAATATGCCTCAGTTTATCTTTTAACTCCATTCTATATAAACTAAGGATTGAATGAATATGAGGCAGAAACTTGGTGAATACTACCTCAGGTAGATAGATATTAGACTTCTCAACTATTGGAGACTGGTCTTCTCTGTCCTATGAGATAATTTGTTGCAAAATACACTTTCATTCACCTTCTCAATCAGATTGCTCTTTCTCAAGGCAATGGTCTCTTCTTCAATGTCTTTGTGTCTCTAATGCCTATATCAAGAATCATTCAATATATATTTCAGGTTGTTGACAATGATTGTTTTGATATATTCCTTCTAGGTAAGGGTTCATATATTGTAATCTATAAAGTCACCTTTCTTCAAGATCTAAAGAAAGAGCTTTTGGAACACTAAGTAGCATCCACCTAGAGGTAAATAACTGGATTCTCAAAGGTGTGTGTGTACTTCTGGTACATTTTAAACAGGCATCAGTTTCCCACATATTCTCTTTATCTAAATGTAGATGAAAAAACGCTGCCATAATAATTTATAGTTTCCTTACTGGGCAGGTCATGGTGGGTAGTCACACCCCAGACATATAACTTCTTTAGTGAAAGGTCTTTAAACAAGCCTTGTCCATTATTCTTGTACATCTAGGTTAACACCTTTGAGATGCGACAAGTAATACCCTTCAAAAGCGTAACTACCCTTAAGAAAGCACATAATCTTGTTAACTATCCTATAATTGAATTCCTGCCTTGCTTTCTCACACCCTCTGCATGATCTTCCTTATGTTCCCTCCTTAATTTCAAATTCATAAAAGAAGCTGCAAAACTGTTATTCTCTGGAGCATTTGAAATCTTGCTACATGGCATACCTAGTCAATTTGGCTCAAATAAACTTTTATAAAAATTCTATACAGGTTTGGATGTTTCTTACCTTGATATAAATAAAGACTTTATGTCTGAGATACAGTTGTGAAAGTCAAATTTGCATCCAAAATGACATAGAGCTGCCTTTAAAAATGCATTTCACTAGAATTTCATTCCAAATGAATATTCAAAGATAGCCATACAAAATTAAGAAAATAAATTAATTTTAGTATGGTAAAATTGATTTCACTATAGTTTCAAGAAATTTGGAAAATAAAATGTCACACTTGGCAAACATGGCCATAAAGATGCACTGAGGTGCCTCATTCTTATCTCCTATAACTTCTGATCAAAAGTTAATGCCTATGTGACTTACAGTTGTATTTGTTTGCCTCAGTTACAGATTGAGCTATTCATAAAATTTACTGTGTTAATGTGTATTCACTGGCTAATAAAAAAAAACATAGATTTGAGGACTTTGCTCCCTGTTTACTCACAAAATTATCCTAAACTGAAAGATGTTTGGTGTGCCTTTACTCCCCTCTGCTGGTAAATTCTAAGATAGCGCTTAATTTTCTTTTTTTTTTTAAATCAAATTGATAGAAATATAAATTGTGTTTTTAAAACATTAAGAGATAATAATGTTGAAATCATGAAAAATGTATTCAATCTTTTTCTAAAATTCAATTCGTTCAGTTTGAAATATGAAATATTTTCTAGAACAAATCCTTGGTCTATATAATTTATTTCTAGTGTCCAGCTATCTTTTCCCCCCACTTATATTTAAGGCATGGTCAAGAGAATGGAGACACAAGGAACAGAAAGAGTGTATTTAGCCATTAAGACTGAATTCATTTACAAATTGAAATAGCATTACACCTTGTTTATACTGATCCATATATATTACAAAGTATTTGCTTTTATATATATATATATATATATATATATAATCTTATTTATTTCTCAAAGCAATACTATGGTGTAGGTGTGCACGTTCTAAAATATAGAATTTATTCTTCCTAAAAATCAAAAAGGATTACTGTGTTCAGCCTCTGTTAAATTCTGAAATAGGCTCACTAACTTGGCACCTCCAACTGTTGTGTTTTTTGCCATTTTTTTCTATAAACCCTTTTCTGTTCCTCAGGTGACCTGTGGTATAATCAAGGTTTCCCTTTAGAAAATAAAGTATCTGAAACTTATTATAAATAAAGTATCTGAAAATTATTCAGTGTCTCATCTCTCAGGATAATTTACATTTTAAAAGAAAATCAGAACTAAAGCCAAAGCAACTAACCTCTAAGAGAAAATTAAAGAGATTAGTGAGAGAGCTATTTTTAGATAGAAAGGTACTCAGTTATCTCTCAAATCAAAAGGTGGTGGCTTTTGAATCGAGGCTGCTTTCAAGTTCACTGGTGTCCCCTAGGAGAGGTGTCACAAGTGTTTTGTGATTTGGACTAAGCATGGATTTTGGAGCCAGGCAGACCGAGCCCTGCCATTTAATAGTGTAGGACCTTGTATGATTTTCTTAACTTTTTTAAACCTCAGCTTTCTCATCTGTGACACCCACTTCCTAGGGCTGTTGTGAGTATTAATTCCTCACATGCTGTATACAATAAATGCTAGTTCCCTCTGCCTCTTCCCTTGATGGAGCTCCTCAGATGGCAGAGTAATTTAAGTTTTGCAGAAGGTTAGACAGTAACACCACTAATAATTTTAGTTATGAGATTTTATAGGTAAATAAGTTCTTTCCTATGTAATTTTTCATAGGAAGTATTTCTTATAAATAGTTTCAAATCAGGCCCCATAGCTGCTTCACTCAGACCTTCTGTAGGTATCGAGGACTCTCTTCAGGATGTGAGATATCTACATAGCTTCATGTTTCTTTCTGACTACTCTCTTCATGGTCTGTGAAGCCACTATCTCTAGTTAACAAACACTTCTGCTTGGTGTAATGTAGAGGAACAGAATCTGTGTAGAGTTGTTCCTGTTGCATGGTCCATGGTAGGACAGGTCATGCATTTGAGCTTATCAACAGAAAAGACCCAGGGGATCAGGTGCCCAACGTCCTTGAGAAACCATCAGCATTCCCTTAGCCATTAGCCTGGTCTCAAGTGTGTGAAGATCTTTCACCAGCTGGTTCTGTTATCACCCATCTCTTGTCTCTTCTTTCAACTTCAGGGGAAATTTCAAGGCAATAGCAGCTCCCATCACATCAGGTTCCACATAGACAGAAGTCTATGAAGACAGAAGATAGTTCAATGGATTTAAGATTGCTCGCAGGGGCTAAGTGAATCCACCCCTCTTTTAATTTTGGCCATAAAAATGCACAGAAGTAGTTCATTTTTCTCATCTCCTATAAATTCTCATCAAAAATCAATACATTAGGATTTTAATGCCTCGTTTATTCTGTGGATTATAGTAATATACTTTACTGCCATGACCTTTTTAATATTCTGTAATTTGCTTGACTGAGCCTGAAGCTCTCCTCTATTTACAGCATTATTGATGTCCACAGGAGGAACACGGAATAAACACAATAAACTCTTCAAGGGAATCTTGCAAAGTGTGTGTGTGTGTGGCAGGGGCGGGGGAGGGGCGGTGCCATGTCGATCTAGCAGGGAAATGGGGATGCTTCCTTTTCCCTTATATTAAAAGTTTGTAAGTGAACTTTAGTAGAGAATGCCTTCGTTCAGAGGAGCAGGGAGAAAGGATCACATTCGAAAGAACTTGGAATAGAAGTCTACCCACACAGTAAGGCATACAGGGCTGAGACTTCTGACTTTGTACCAGCTACAAATACCACTAATAATAATTAATATTTTTGAGATTTTTAATGTACCAATTCTAAAATGTTAAGAATTCCACATGAGTCATGTTATTTGAGATGGGTACTTTATTGATGTCCATTTTACAAATGAGGAATTTGGGGCTCAGATAAGTTAGATAACTTTCCCACAATTAAGTGGTAGAGCTGGAATTCAAACCCTAGTCATCTGACTTTATTCCCTCCATGGCCATAAAAATTTATAACTCAGATTTTGTGCTGCAAGGAGTACAGCTGACTCACAGCCCCAGCTGTTAGCCCTCTGGATCCACCGAGGCATCTGTACCATGGGCTGCTCCCAGTCAATGACTGAGGGTTACTAGTACTGGCCCATTCCTATTGGATACAAGACTCCTCCAACATGTGACTTTAAGTGAGAATCTCCCCATTAGCTTGGCCAAAATGTCTTAGAACTGTGCTATAGTACAGGTTCTTTCTATTCAAGCCTCCTTCCTTCCCACCTCCCCATTCAGTGTCACATGACCTATATCATAATCTAAAGGTTCTCCCTGGCTACTCCTGCTTCCTCCCATTTATCCTTCACAAGCACTCCCCGCCCCCTCCCGCCCCAAAAATCTCTTGTACATCTAATCATGTCTTGGTGTCTGCTTCTTGGAGGACCTAAACAACACACTAATCCTACCTTAATTCTGGAGAGTGGCATAAACCTCCCTTTCCTTGTCTGCTTACCTCAAAGGTCAAGCAAGAATTACCAGTGATGTTGTAGGTTGATGGACTGTCTTGTTTTTGAAAGGTCTTTGATGTCAAACTATTACTTTCCTCATACCCACTCATTTTTCTCCTTTTAATAATAATAATAATAATAATAATAAAACATACATGATCTACAACTATGTCCAAATTTCTTAGCTCTGAGAGACCACAGGAACATTTGACTAAACCTTGGAGACAGTCTGAGTGCAAAGATAGGAAAGCCCACCAAGTATGAAAAGAGCAGTCCTAAAGTCTTCTCAGTGGGTTTATGTGAACAAGGTGCAGAGTGCACCAGAGCTCATTTCTGAAACACCAACCACCAAGTACTCTGAAATAATGAGAGAAAAAATAATTCAGCAGTCAAATACTAGGAAGTGCAACCTAACTCCCTCCTCTTAATGGTAAGTCCCAGTGCACAATGGTGTATTAAAGGCCCCTAGAGATCGCATGGCAAAGAAACTGGTTTAAATACCCACAGTTATTTGACAAGGGGTCTGCTTTTTAAAACTCCACAGAACTAGGATTCTGGAGTCTGTGCACATAGCCATGTTGGTATATAGGTTTTCCTGCTTCCTCTCTTCTCAAGTCTAGATTCTTAATTTTTATCCTCAAGGTGTTTTTTTTTTGTTTTGTTTTGTTTACCCCACTGTATAAGAGTGGCAGCTGAATCCCTCATTAATTCATTCAAAAAGCACTGAATGAGAACTTTGACACTCAAAGTTCTGGGCTACATTTTGTATGAAGTAAACACGAACTTGGCTCCTGCCTACTTAAGGGACTTAAGAGCAGGAAATGTAAGGCGTGTAAACAGATCACTCAACAGCAGCCCTAACGTAATTTCATCACAGAAAACACCCTAACAGGGTCGCAGACGTTTAAGAATGGAAAAGCAGCGGGAACAAGAACTGGATATGCGCAGTACCGTTTGTCAAAAAGATAACCAAGTTTTCAGCAATGCGCGAGTCCCAAGCCGGGTTCCTCCCTAGTGTTCCCTAACTCCATTTCCCACTGAATAAAGCTTCTGCAATTGCCACCTCTCATACGCTACTCTCATTACAGGTTTTGTTTTATTTCATTATTTATGCGCTAAGATTTGAGCGTCACCACCTGTCCCCCCAAAATGGAACAGTTTCCATTGCGAAAGTTCCTACCAAAGGTCCTCAGTTAAGTTTCTAAAAGCAGCATTTGTGAATCCTGACTCAAGTTGTCTCACCTCGGGATCCGTAGAAGCAGTTTCTCTATAAAAGGGCCTTCGGCCTTCGCCAAGTTCTGAAAAGATGAGAATGAGGTGTCTATCACATTTCCCCGAATATATTGTCTTAGGCCCAGGCCAGGTGTATTACAATACTCTTTGTAAAGTATTTTTCTCCAAAAATATGGCTATAAAGGAGGAAGTGGGACTCATCTTTTTTTCACGTTTCTTAGTTTTCCCCGTCTTTACCGTTCGTGGTCTCCCCTTCGCCCGCGCCTCACTAGACAGGCAGCATCTGGCCACCCTCTGAGGTCCTGATTTTGAAAAGAGGAGTGGGCCAATCAGAGTGCGGAGCGCTGTTTGGCGCTGCCATTTGAGCCTGGGCTAGAACTGAGGGGAAGACGTTCACGGTGGTTCCGGTTGTCGCAGGGGCGGTGGGAGAGGAGGCATGAGGAGTGCAGATTAGCTTCAGTGAGCGCACCAGGATGTGCAGGCCGGGGGCCACAGGCAGGCCGATGGGGGAGGGAAGGAGCAGCCTGTGAAACGGGGTGACAGTGGCGACCAGCCCGGGCGGGGACCGGGACTGGAAGAGACGCTTGAGCAGCCGGCTGGCCCGGCGGCTGGGCTACGGCGGGGGCCGCGGGTACAGATTGACGATCTGAGCCTGCCAGGGCAGGAGGGACGAGAAGAGTCGTTTTTACGGTTATAGACGAGGGCAAAATCAGGTTTGGATAAAAGGGAGTCTTAGGAAGTGGCCGGAAGTGGTGATAAGCTGGTAACAGGCATTGGTACAAGGGTCGGAAAGGATCAGAGAGAAAGAAGGGAAGTTTGTGTAAGGGTCGGGTGACAAGAAAGGTCTGCGAAAGTGAAGGAAAGGTGAAGTGTAGAAAGACTAAGAAAAGACAGTGGGTGGAAGTGGATAGAAGAGCTAGGAAAAAGCCGTGGAAGTGGCTGGTGTCCGGGAGCAGAACAGTGCTATACTTGGCTGGAAGGCAGCCGAGCAGAGCGCAAACCTGAGAGTATTCGGAAATTGGAGCCCTTAGTGGCGAACAGGTTTGAGGACTCAGATTCTGCCTCGGAGAGTGGGCAACGTGCGTGGGATGTGGGATCAGAGGCTTGTGAGGTTGGCCTTGTTGCAGCAGCTTCGGGCTGTCTATGGCATCAAAGTCAAAGGTGGCCGTAGACAGTGTGATCGCAGGAAACATGACACAGCAGCCACGGAAACAGTGGTAAGTTCTGGGGAAGGAGAGTTAGGTTAAAAAAAAAAAAAGGCACACCCCGTACCAGCACTTATTAACAGATCATGCTAAAATTTTAGCTCGTTCTGTATGGACCCAAAAGCGAATATGATTGTGTCTAATTCAACTCAGATGGTCAACTACTGAAATTTAAAGAATGACATTTTTGATTGTTTACAGATATTTTTGGTCACAGAGAAAGTTGCACAGAGGAAGCCTTAGCAGCTTGACGTTTTGAACTAGATAATTGAGGAATGGTGGGTAGCTGTCCTGTGCGTTGAAGTATGTTTATCAGTATTTCTGGCTTCTACCCACCAGATGACTGTAGCATCTCCCGTTTGTGACAATTTAAAAAATCTCCAGATATTGCCAATCTATTGTATTTTGAACAAGTAGCACATGGGAAGGGAGACAAATAGTATCCCACCACCGCTATTGTAGAGTAAGATTTGGAGATGGACAAGGGAGACCACTACATTTCCTAAAATGAATCAGTAGATGAGGTGTGACAGAACATTAGAAATAGGTTTCAGATAATGCCTCCATATGCACGCATTTAAAAGAAAAACAAACTTGCTTCTTGGCTGTATCATATTTGGAGACATAAAGCTTTTTTTTTTTTTTTTTTTAAATGAGTAAGTTAAGAAGCCAAAGTGGCATGATTACAAAGCTGTTGATGATTTTTGGGTGGTCAAGGTAAGGGGATTTTGAATGAGATTTTTATATCTACTGCACCATCGATAATTTCATAAAATAAATTGAACATAACACATTTTATTTTAAATTTATCTATAGTACTTTCTAAGTACTTAGAGATGAAAAAAATTAAATTGCATGACTCTTAATTTCTAATTTCTGAAAGATAATAAGAACTTGGAGAAGAAAACTATTGGCAGTTTATATACTTCTCATAAATTAGGAGAAATTGTTTTTGTTGTTTGCATCGTAATGACAAGATACTTGTTTATACTTAAAAGCTATAGTAGTTTCTTTGGGTTGTAAAACTGGCTTTCCAAGATCTCAAATATAGTTGGTTTTGTGAGTATATGAAAGAATTTGTACATGGGTTTTTCTTTTTTTTTTTTTCCCACCTCTTAAGAAAAAACTGACACCTGTCTTTAGAGTCAGATAGAACTGAGTTTGAATCCTGCTCTACCCATATTAGATTTGGGACCTTGGGCTGATTAATTTTTCTAATCTTCAGTTTTCTACTCTACAAAATGATAATAATAGTATCACTTTTGGGGTTGTTTAGGGGATTTAAAAAACATTAAGATCTGTAGATAGGACTAACACAATGCCTATCACAACCCACTTATTTAACTAATGATAATTGTTACCATAAGTGATCTGCAGAGCATTGTAGTGTTACATGAATGGTAATTGTTTGAAATTGGTGTTACAGGATTGGTAATTGTTTGAAAGCTCGATTTCTTTAGTTCTTTGGTGTTTGTTAGCAAACAATAGTACTAGCTAGTACTTTTTAAAGAAAAGTACTAGCAATGTTTTTAAGATAATATTGTAAGTAATATTCCAGTCATAAAATTTAAAAAGCATATTATTTTATGAGGTTAAATTGTAGCAGTTACTTGCGAAGTCAAATGTTAAGTAATGAGACTGAAGGGAAAAAAATCACCCTGACTTCTACTTATGTATGACATTTTTAGACTTATAATCAGCTTCAGCATCTGGTTTATTTTTGTATTTTGTTGGATTGCACAGTATCAAGCAAATTCCAATTTACCCAAATAAGGGATTGCCCATGCTAACATAACAGTAACCAATATTCTTTGAATGCTTACTCTCTGTCAGTCACTGATATAAATGTTTAACATCTTTTATTCATTTAATTCTTTCTACAGCTATGACTTAGGACCTATGTGAGGATACTGAGTCATAGAGAATGTTAATTTGGTCAAGGTCACTTAATAAGTACAAGAGCCGGGATTTTAAAATCTGGCAGTCCTGCCTCTAGGAACTTGCTCTCTTAAACACTGTACCACACTGTCTTTTCTATATCCATCAATTAAATGGAGCCAGATGCTTGAAAAGGACTAATAACTCTGTTGAATCATTAATAATGCCGAATGATTTCTTATTGTAAATATAAGGTTAAATAAAGTGCTCTTAAAACATAATTGCTCCTAGAGCACTCATGGAAAGCGGGTACATCTAAGCTAAATTAACATTTGTGAGATTAGGTATACCCACTTATTTAATTTTTTGTAAGAGACATATACAGGCTTCAAATTATTTGTTTAAGTCCAGTGATAAACTACAACCTTTTTAGTCAGTGACACATTTTTAAGAAGCTTGAATGCATGCACAAAACTAGTGGCAAGGTGTGTACAAACATACAAGTTAACCAACATGCAAATTTATACTCTTGGGGGTCGTCAATGTATTAAAATTTAAATGTGAATACTACATTTGAATATGACTTTTAAAAGGTGATTTTCAAAATAGTTAAATGAAATTCGAACTAATTGTTTTCAGAATCCCTACCATGGGCCATCAGAACATAGTTTGAATAGCACTTTTCCATGGAGTGTGGAAAAGATAATCAGGTCTAAAAATACCCACTTCTGAAATAATTTTAGGAAATTCCCAATGAGTGACAGGAATTACCATTATCAATCGATTTAGCCCTTTATTCAAATTAGTATTTACAAGGTGACTGAAGGGAGATATAAAGTCAGTGTTTATAAAGTCAGCATTTATAAGGTTACTGAAGGAACTGGTAGTATTTTGGAGAAAATATTAGTGTTTTGAGCCAAATAAGATTAAGAGTTCCTGATTAAGCACTAACTAGATTGATTTTCCTTTATGGCATTGGAAACTGATGGAATTTATCAAGATTGAACAGTGACTTAATCTTTACCATCTTTGTATTCTCAGTACCTAGCATAATGTCTGGTATATAGTACTTTTTACCAAATGTACTCGAAATAATTGTTTTCATTGGCTTGATTGACAGTTTATTTCTGCTTTTTTAAAATTTCCTGAGGTTTTTAACTTGCCTAATATTTTTGAAAACTTATATTATGCCTAATATTTGCATTAGAGTAACTAAATTTGTCATTTTAGGGTAAAATATTTGGAGTACCTTTTAATGCATTGCCCCATTCCATTGTACCAGAATATGGACACATTCCAAGGTAAGCAAAATTTGAAATGAAGAATACCTATTTCAAACTGGTGTTTGAGTGTTTAAAAATGGGTGATAGACTCACACATTTGTTTTGAACTAGCAAATGATTTAATTTCTTAAGAGTAATGTAAAATTTTTTAAACTTTTACACATTTTAACTTTTAATTTATATTCATTCCCAGGATTGAATTTTAAGGTTCAGTAATGAGTAAATGTTAGAAAGGCAATTATTTTTGTTCTATTAACTTACAGTTTTCAGTTCGAAACCAATTCTTTTGTCACAATTTTGATTATATTCAGTAATATACTGAATTACCAGTTCAGTTATAATTTTGATATTTTTTGTTTGTTTTAGAAATGTTAGATAAAAATATATTTGGGCTAAGATATTGGAGTATTTGTGAATATAAATTAGATAACACTGAAGCTTTTCTATGTCACTTACTATTTATTTATAAATAACCTTTAGACTAACTGCATCAGAAATTACTAAGGAAGTTTACCTTTAATGAAAATAGTTTAAAAATGCACAAGTGGGGTTCATTCTGGCTACTCTAGTCCAATAACATAGGTGTTTGATACATTGTCCAAAAGCATTTATTGAACACCTTGCTGCTTTAGAACCATTTTCCCTCAGCCTCTAGGTCTAGATTCACAATCTTCATAAGGTAACCACTCATTCTTTGCTTTTTAAATGGCCTATCAAATGTTCATTTATAATGATTTTCAACATTTAGAACTGCAAAGTCATATTCCCAGTAATAAGGACTACATCTTTGTTGCCTGCTTTAAAAGAAAAAAAAAAAACTGTCAGTTAACATCTATGACATTCAGCCACTGTGTACCAGTAGAATTCTGTCAGTTGCTTGCAGCTGACATCTGTTCTAATTTGTTGTTACCGGCTGTTAACTAAGCATCTAAAGCCAACGTTGTTCAAAATTGTTTGATATAAAGAAATTAAGCACATACCTTTAAATATGAGAAGGATTCTGAGGACTAAGATATATCCGGCTTCTCTGACCAGTAATATTTGGGTGAAAAATAAAATCTTTCCTTATTTTTGGGCTAATGTAGTAGATGGTAGATATTTTAAGCTGTGTGTGCTGTGCACGCTTGCAAATGGAGAGAAAATAAAGAAAAGTAGACGGCCTTAGAGCTCTGGGTCATCCTAGCATGTGGAGGTCTGGCAGAAAAAGAGGATCCAGAAAATGAGTTAGAGAAGAAGCAGTCGGAGTCAGCAGGAAAACCAGAAGAATAGTGAAAAAGTATTTTCAAGATGAGCAAGAGGTAATCAAGTACGTTAAATACTAGTAGAACAAGCAAGATGAAGACAATGAATTGAGCATGGATTTGGCAAGGGAGAGGCCCTTATAACTTTGACAAGAGCTGTTTTGTTGGAGTAATGGGGATAAGAGTCAGATTGGAGAGAGTAGTGTAGAAACTGGGATATGAAGAAGTAGAGGTAAAAATGACAAATCCTGTGCTCTCAGTGGAAACGGAAATGGAGTAGGATTGAGTGGGCTCACTGAAGTTGTTATGGGTAAAAAGATGGGTTCTAGAGAAGAATTTAGGAAGCCAACAACCTTTCATCACGGAGATTACAGGGAATTGTGGCATCAGAGCTCCTGAAAGGAGTGTAGTGTCTGGTCTGCTGATGTACTTTGGCAGAATAATAGGATTTAGAAAGGTGTGTATCTGGCCACCTGAAAAGATTTCTCTCTTTCAGTTTTCTTGTTGATGCTTGCACATCTTTAGAAGAGCATATCCATACAGAAGGGCTTTTTAGGAAATCAGGATCTGTTATTCGTCTAAAAGCACTAAAGGTAAGCATATTCTTGAACTTTAATTTTTATTTTATACCACATTTTTATTTGGTTTTTATGATCGAAAAACTTAGAAGTATTACATGAATTACTGACAAATTGAATTTGCAAATATTTTTTTATGTCAGAAGAACTTTATTTTTCAAAAGAAAATGTATATCATATAATGCCTTTTTTTCCAGTCTTATTGAGGTATAATTCATTTAAGATGTACAACTTGATGTTTTGATTTACATAAACATTGTGAAATTATCACAATCAAGCTATTTATGTAATGCTTCAAAAGAGTACTTTCAGATTCATTGTACTTGTTCCTATAAATGGAAAAAAATTTTGCAAAATTGTTTTTAGCCTTCTAAAAGGGAGACATATGTATATTAAAACAAGAGTTAAGAGAAATTTATTGGAGAAAGCTCTTTAGAGTATAAGAAAGGACACTATTTGCTATGTACTCTTAAGCTCTCAAATGCTCAAGATTATTTTATTTATTTCAGAATAAACTAGACCATGGTGAAAGCGGCTTGTCTTCTGCACCTCCTTGTGATGTTGCAGGACTTCTTAAGCAGTTTTTTAGGGAACTGCCAGAACCCATTCTTCCAGCTGGTTTTCATGAAGCACTTCTCAAAGCTCAACAGTTAGGAACAGAGGATAAAAATAAAGCTACATTGTTGCTCTCCTGTCTTATGCCTGACCACACAGTTAATATATTAAGATATTTCTTTAACTTCCTCAGGAATGTTTCTCTTAGGTAAGTAGTACTTAAAAGTCTTGAGAAATGACTAGCTAAGTTTACTTTTTAGATCATGAATTTCATTTGAAATGGAAAATTTTTTAAAAATATATTTCCTTACTATAAGAAGTATACTCTGTATAGTTTAAGAAACAAATGATTTGATATTTCTTCACTGTCTTAGAGTCATCATTGTGAATGCCTTAATGGCTTATTGATGCTTACAGGATTTTCATCTCCTGAATAATTTCAGATTACAGTGTTTTTAAAATATTAATGTTTTTTTTTTCAAATTTGTCCCCTCTCCTTGCCGTCAGTGAGACTGTTTATTCTAGACATACTTCCTTCTGATACTTCAAATTTTCTGTGTGTGGGTTTGAACATCAAATAAACACGTTCACCTTATATGGAAAAACAAAGTGTGGACTCTGGTTTGCATAATTTTTCTGATATATATTTAAGCACACAGAAGCTGTATATTTCTCGTTTAGTATTATTTCAAGCCAAATCATGTAGATGGGTAGGTGGGTAAATGAAGGGGAACTGTATTTTCATTTGTGTTTGACTGATAAAGTAAGAGGTCTTCAAGATTTGATACATTATTTTAACTCTGTATTTTTATCTTTGGCTCCATCTCATAAAATTATTTTTCATTTAAGGTCCAGTGAGAATAAGATGGATAGCAGCAATCTTGCAGTGATATTTGCACCAAACCTTCTTCAGACAAGTGAAGGACATGAAAAGATGTCTGCTAACACAGAAAAAAAACTGCGATTACAGGCTGCAGTAGTACAGACTCTTATTGATTATGCATCGGATATTGGTAAGATGTAGTTACATTATGAAGCGGTGAGATTTGTTTAAATAAGGGAGATCCCAGCTTCTTCCAAGTGAACTATAAAGACAACTGTTAAGAAAGTTGGTATATACTATTTAAACATTTCAAGGAGGAATAGAGGAAAAATCTTAATTGTGACATTTTCCTTTAGGGCATGTTCCAGATTTTGTCCTGGAGAAAATACCAGCTATG
>CM053509.1:59912108-59957865 GCA_028627145.1 Eidolon dupreanum
GCCTCTTTAGCCATTTGTTCTGTCTCATTTTCTGGATTATCTTTTTCTGACACCTCTTAAATGTTCCATTCTTCCATAGCTGATCCTCTTAAACTTTTTCCTCCTCTTAAATGATCTCATTTGCTATATTTTTTTTCCTATATCTGAAGTATTTATTGAAAATTTGGGTTGGAATTTGAAACAATACTCTGAGGGCTTTTGTTGAGGCGAGGCATTTGATATAGGTTCTCTGGAGATGACAGTGCTGGAATTTGAGCTCTTTCTGTCCTTTTGTTCCTGATCAAGAATTGAAGGTATGATTTACTCAGATTGCTCAGAGTGATTTGACCTTGTGACCCAGAGTTGACTAAGAAAGTCCTAGTCTATGATTTTGATTTATCTTATGCCATGATTTCCCTTTAGAAATATGAACAGTAATAGTGGCTGGAGATTATGACTTGGTCAGGCTTGTTATCCTTTCTCATGTTCTTCCTTTTTTAAATGTTTCATCAGATCAACGAATTGTTGGGAAACAGACTTACCCAGTGCTTAAAAATACTTAGATTAATTGATGCATGACTACATTATGTTTGACAAATATCAAAATGTATGGTAAAGGCCTAATAATATATAATGTGCATGTTAATTCTCCAATAGTGAAAGCTATATGCATACCTAAAAAGGAAAGAATAATCCCTGTAATAAATTTCCTTTCTTCCAAGATCTTTCTGTTTTCCCTTCATTTGTACCCATTTGAAAGAAGGGGTTAACATTTCTTCTTACCAAAAGGAAATTTACTATTATTTTTAAAAACTACCATTTCTAGACTAATGACTCCCAAATATACTTTTCCAGCCCTGATCTTATACAAATGGATTCTTGGCCATCTCAGTGTCTCATAGACATGTCTAACTCTTCCTTGCATAATTTCCTTTTTCTTTTGGTAGCATCATTGTCTACTCAATCATCAAAATCAGAATTTTGTATGTCCTTAATTTACTCTTTCCTCATCCCTACACCCCATTGCTCACCAAATCTTTTCACTTTGATCTCTTAAATACCTTTATTCCTCCCTCTCTTTTCCACTGCTCCTGCCTCATTTCAGGCCTTCGTCTCTTGCCTGACTAATTCCCACTCTTTCTTCAGGTCTCAACTTAAATATCACTTCTGCAGTGATATTTTGACACTTGTAGGTATAAAATAAATGTTTGTCGAATGACTTAGTAATATACTTAGAAAAACCGTCAGTTTGCCTGCCTCCAAGGAGGCTTGGCTCACTTAAGTCTTTCACTTTGCTGTCAAAGTAATTTTTCTAAAATGCAGATCAGACAATTTTGTTCCCTCTTGCCTTTGGAGAAGTTCAACTTCCTAACTGACTCTCAGGCCCTGTTCTGCCAGATACACAAAGCTTATCTCTTACCATATCCACTGCTCTCTGTTTGCTGGTTTCTAGTATATATAAATCCTGTTTTTACTTACATACTTTTGCATATGCTATTCACCTTGCTTTGCTACTAATTCTTCAGAACACAGGCCAGGTTTTACTTCCCTTGAAAAGCTTTCTGTCTTATTGCCATTTCCTCCCTTCCTCAACAAGTAATACTTTCCTCTTCCATATTCTTTCTGTACATCATTTGTCTTTTTATTTATTTATTTATTTATTTATCTATTTATTTATTTATTTTTTTGAGTGAGAGATATGGGAGTATAAGTGGAATAGGATAAAAATATATCTTTCAATTGTTTTCTGATTTTGAAATAATTCCTTTTAAATAACCTTAAGTGACTAAAATGTATAATCTGATACAAACTTAGATGTTCAAAGACCACAAATATCAATATGAATTATTAGTGAAAGAGAGGTAAATGTTAAGTTGTAATTGATTATATGCCTTGCATTTCAGATTTTGTTAGTGGAGCACTAAATAAACTTAAATATAGCAGAACACCCTCTATTACACCTCAGCAGGAAAGAATCGGTAAGTATTATGTATATCTATTTAAATGAAAATTTCTGACTTATTTTGGTTTAATCAAATCCAATATTATTTTCAATGGAGATCTGTATTATGTTGTGACATTGCTAATACGTTGGATAATGAACCCAAAATTGTAGGTAAGACTATCTTTTATATTTAATTTCTTTACTCTTCTAAATCATGCTTTTCTGTTGCGTATAAGTTGGATGCTATTGAACATATGAAAGTAATTCAATCATATTTTTGTTTTAGAACCAGAAGTTTATTAATGTATATTCCAATTTTTTATCTTGGTTTTCTTATGGCTGAAATTATTTAGTCTAGTAACAAATATAATCATTTGTTTTGTTTTCCAGATTGAATAAATTAACTGGTTAATACTCAATTATAATGAAAAGCAAAAATAACATTTAGTTTTTGTTTCAACTCCTTGATTATGATTTTCTCCCTTATGTTAATATTTTTTAATGTGAATTATATGCATGTTAATCTATTTAGTTTCAGTTACTACTATTAAGAATCTTGCTTCTTTGCATTTGCCTATTTTTATTTTATGGAATTGCATAGTGTTAATTTAGTTATATGACATTTGATAATCTAATCATATCCCCCTATTCTTGTATAGCTCTAAGTAATATCTTTATAAGAATAAGTTAATAAAGCTTTTGTATTTATCAACTGTGGGAGAAACAAATTGTTTTTTTTTTCCAGCCCAGCTACCCAAATCACCCATGATTCTTACACCAAATGCTAAGCGTAAACTGCCAGTAGATTCTTCTCATGGTTTCTCAAGTAAGAAAAGGAAGTCCATCAAGCACAATTTTAACCTTGAGTTATTGCCAAGTAATCTCTTCAGCAGCAGTTCTACACCAGTATCAGGTAGCAAATATAATGTATATAATTGGCCTGTAAACATTAACATGAATGCCTGTTCTGGGTAAAGGGCTGTTTCCAATTAATACTACCCTTTAGGAGCCAGAGCTTTAGTTTATCTTTTATCAAGTCTGAATTTTTATAAATGGACACTGCTCAGTATAATTAATGTGTATGTGATTTATGGCTATGCCCATTGAAAGTTACGATAAATAACTTGGAGTGAGAGTTTGGGCTTCTGTGGATAGCACTGGTGTTCAAGTTTTGTGTGACTGGACATCCTGAATTCTGCTTTAGTTACTTGTGGATCTATAGCTGTGGCTATACTGCTTTCTTCTGATGAGTTGAAATTGCCAGAAGTTTGATTATCTCTGAATCCAGAGTGAGGTTGTTATTATTGGAGTGACTATTGTGGGTTGCATTTTTAGGGGTAGGTGATATTTTTAATGTTTTATCCTCAATTAGCTTTTATAAAAGCTTTAAAAACTTTGTTTACATTGTTTCTTGAAATATGATTTCCAGATCCCTTACTGGCCCAGCCATTTTCTTTCAAATGAACTACAAGTTCCTAATTGTGGCCAACCAGAGCCTCCAGAGGATAATATAATCATGTCATTTTGAATACCACATTTTTGTTAGTGTGGTCTTAGCTTGAGTTGACTTCTTTAGCATGTGTAGAATACAGGTTGGCTCATGTTAACCTTATGGTCAACCCAAAATGAAATGAAACCCTAATTAACCCCAGGGTCATCTACCTCATATTTGTCTCATATTTACTCAAAATGTGAGTGATCTTGGATTCTTCTAGATTTTTATTGGTTGTAGACAATATTAAGAGTTCCATTTTGAATTCATTAGCTGGGTTATGAGATCTTCTCCAAAGCTTCTTTTGTTATTATCCAAGAAGATTATATTTTCTTCGTTTGTTTTATTAAAAAATTGAACAGAATAGCAACTTGTTCTCTGTGGTCCTTTACAGGTTCTCTATCATTCACTAAAGTGTCAATGATAAGAACTCTGAGGCTCTGTCTATAGCTTTTTTAGTATTCAGAGTTTGGAGACTTAAACTCCTTTAAAGTAACCTCATTTTTTTTAATATTTAAAGGCTTTTCCACTTTGAAGGACTTTTTTCCAAATGGCACATATGAATTGTAGTTCTTCCTGCCTTTGCTTATTAGCATTATAGCATCTTCCCCAAGAAATGGACCTGCTGATTCCTCCTCTCCAAGCTCCCCACAGATAGGCTAAACATTCTTGTGTTGTTGTAACATTCGTATGCGCCAGCTTAATCAGTGAAGTTTTTTAAATAAAAAGATTAATAAGTTCAACAGTTAATTCTATTATTTTAACTCACCTATTTTCACAGGCATAGTTCAGTAAATTCCACCTGCAAAATGCTTTTTTTAATGTATAAAGGCAACAACATTAATTTAAAATAGAATACCTATTTATAATTTATTTTATATATGTGTAATAACTGTATTCCATGTATTCTAGCTCTGCCTCCTTGTGATCACTGGCACATTTTCAAGACTACTAGACTTCAGCCCTAGAATAAAGCTACCTATGTCTCATTGGATATATTATATTTTCCTCCAAAGTTTTCTTTAGCCAAATGCACCCTAAAGTCACTGTAACAGTGGTATTATTTTCTATTTTAATAACTAAAAAAAAAAACATGGATGCCTCTGGGTACCTGTGTGAATTCTTTATCAGTACCAGTAATGAGAGTGTTCATGTTTTCAGAATCTTGGCATGATCCAAGTATAAGTCAAATGTATATGGAGCTTTTCTTCATGATATAGTGTTAAATAACTTAATCAAAATGAGCTGTCATAACCAGTTGTTAGCATGGAACATGGCAGCAGCCAAATGGTTAGACATGTGTTATAGATGATTTGTTTGCCAAAAATATCGGACAAATTATAATCCGAAGTCAGGTGGACAACAGTTGACTAGCATGTGCATACTGGATATTCAGACTCTAAATTGTTTTTCAATAGTTTATTTTTGATAATAGCATTAATTAATATTAGGTATCAGATACTCTGCTGGATATTTTCTACACATTACAAAAATATTTATATTCAACCATAGAAGCCCATTTTCAGAGCTTAAAGCAATTTAGTAAGTGGTGGGACAAACTCAAATCTATTTGTCCTGGAAGCTTTCCCTTTCTTCCATCTGCCACAGTGCCTACCCCTCCTTTGTATTACTAAACAAATTTAAAGCAAAACTCCAATGTGAAAGCAATGGTTAATTTAACCTTTAATTGGCTCCTACAAAGTAGAAAATTGACTTATTTTTCTAGTTGAGTTGGGTTATTTAGCCCCTGAAACTTTTAACCAGAAATTATGTGATTCTGTTATGGTTTAGGAGTAGAATTAAGACTTTAAGTCTAATTGCTATTAATAGTTTATATTTTGAAAAAGAATAAGTATGTGTGGTATATTACATGTGGTTATTTTTATAGTTCACATTGATACAAGCCCAGATGGGTCATCTCAGAGTTCACTCTCTCCTGTAGCCGTCAGTGGAAATCATTTGATCAGTACAGATATGCCAAGGCGAAGTAAAAGAATTGCAAGCAAAAAAGTTTGCAGGTAATTTATCCAGGACATTTTGCTTTTATTGGGTATTTGGTATATATAGTTAATAAAATATTTTATCTTTATATCAGGAATCATAATTTTAAAAAATTCCCTCTGCCTTTATAATCTTACTAATCAAGAGACCCTTATATATCGTCCAGAGGAAAATTCCCAATTTGAGTCCAGTTTGCTTGCTTAAAATCCTGCTTCATGTTGATGAGTGTAATCTTTGAATTTCTGATTAACTTTAAAAGATAGTCTACCCTAAAGATTTCGGTTTGTGAGTGACTAAGTAACTTGTGATGGACAAGAGAGATCGTTTTATATGCCCATACAGTGTGTTCACAGATGGTATCATAAAACAACTGAAAATTATTCTGTTCAGTTACTAGCAATATTTGCCCTGGACATTCTTTCAAATTTCAATTTTCAAGAATTTCTCCAGGTTTATGCTACAAACCAATATTTGTAATTCTGCTCTTTTAAGGGTGGAATCAGGAAATGCAGGCTGCTTTTCTCCTAAAATCAGTCGTAAAGAAAAGGTTCGAAGATCTCTTCGTTTGAAATTTAGTCTGGGGAAAAGTAGCAAAGATGTAGTAAGTATCTTTCACCATTTTATTGATGTTGATGTTAGCATAAAGCTATATACTTGATGCTAAAAGACCCTCTCAACCCTGTCTCCCCTCCAGCTACTGTCCCATTCTCTTTATGCCAAACTCTTATGCTTAAATACCTCCAGTTCCTCCTTTTCTACTCTGCTTAAATTGATTCCAGTGAGGCCTTCATCCCCAGTACTCACTGCAGCTGCTCTCTTCAAGGTCACCCATGACTGAATTCATTGTTCAAGCCAATGGACAAATATCAGTCCTTGTTTAACTTGACTTCCTAACAGCAGTTGATGCGGCTGATTACTTGCTCCTCGTTGGTATACTTTCTTTGCTTCAAGGACACTGCACTTATGATTTTCTTCCTTTGCTGGTTACCTTTCCAATTTCTTTGTATTGGAATGCCCAAAGCTTCATCCTTGGACTTCTCTTTTCTCTCTCTACTCAGTACTCAAGGTGATCATCAGCTTTAAACATCATATATTTACTTGAGACTTCCAAATTTATATCTCCAGCCCAGAATGCACTCCTGAACAACTGGCCATTTCTTAACATCTGCCTACTTACCTCCCTGTGTGGATGTTGATCCAACAGACGTCTCGAGTGTAACATGTCCCAAATAGAGTTCCAAGATGCATTTTTTCACTGCTACTATTTCTCTGCTCCTCCCCCTCTCCCTCAACCACACTTCTACCTGCAGTCTTCACCATCTCCATGTGGCACCTCATTTTTCCAGTCACTTAGGCCAAAAGCCATGTAGACATATTTGACTCTTCACTTTCTCTCACACGCCTTGCCTAAACCATTAGAGAATCCTGTCTAACTTCTGCTTTCAGAGCATATCCAAACTAACCACTTCTTACCAGTACTACATTCCTAACCTTCTTTAAGTCCTGTCATCTTAAACATGGATTACTGTAATAAACTTCTAGTAGGTATACCTGCTTCTACCTTGCTGTAGAACTGTATCCAAAATTGTCCTTTTAAACCTCAAGCTAAGTCATGTCACCTCTTTGCTCAGAACCCTCCAGGGACTCTTCATTTCACTCAGAAATAAAAGCCAGAGTCCTTAGGTTGACTGCAACCTTCCCCATGACCTATTCCCAGCCTCCTTCTCCAAGCCCTCCTCTTGCCACTGCCCCTTGCACACTCAGCTTCATCCACTCTTGCCTCCTTGCTGTTGGTCAAATATGCCAGATCTGGCTTCAGCCTTAGACCCTACACTGGCATTTTCCTCTCTCTGAAATGTTCTTCCCCCTTATACCTTTATGACTCTCACATTCATTTTTCTTTATTCACAGATTGTCTGACGATCACTCTATTTAAAATTACATCCCTCTTCTTTACCACTCCGTATTCTTCTTACCTAGCTTTACTTTTCAACATAGCACTTTTCATCTTATGTATTATAATATTATACAATATAATTGACTGTATATTTTGTTTTGGTCTAAATCTTACCATCTAGAATATAAATTCCATGAGGGTAAGATTTTGGTCATGAGGTTTGTTTGTTTTTCTTTTTCACTATTTTGAACAGGCCCTGCCTGGCACAGAGTCGCCATTATAAGAATTTTTTTTTTATTTTAGTTAATGAATACATAAAGCTGTTTTTATTTTAGATCATAAAATATCAACTAATAGCCAAGACAAATACTTATAATTTTCATCAACATGCATACAAGTATATTTGTGTTCGCTATGAAAGGGTTTCTCAATTATATATTCTTTTTTAAATATAGAGGATTTTGATAATTATAAAAAGTTTATTCAGTCTTAATGTTTTGAAAATTCACTGGTTTATTTCTTAACCAAGACTTTTTCAACTTTTCTGTACAGAATGGGTGTTCTGGTGTCAATAGATGTGAAAATGTTGGTCGACGACTTGCAAATCAACAAAGTTTAAAAAATAGAGTTCGATCTGTAAAAACAGGACTGCTTTTTAGCCCAGATATTGATGAAAGATTAACAAAGAAAGGTAAAGATACATTTACATGGTAATGTTAAGATTTAACTTAAAAAACTGACTTGCTTTAAAATTTTTCTAGCTTTACTGAGATATGATTGACACATAACCTTTAGTTGCTTTTTTAATGATAAAATGTTAATTTACTGTGTTAGAAATTTAAAATTCATGTTTGAATGATGAAAATATTTAAATTGGCAGTGTATTTTTCTGTGAACAATTAGAGGATACTTATAAATGTAAATATGAAAATGTTCAACATTTCAATTTTTATAATATAAATATTTAATTTTTTAAATTAAATTTAAATTTTTAGGAATTTAAATATAAATTTTTTAAATTAAATTTAATTTTTAGGAATTAAATGTTTAGTATTTTTATTTACCATGAGTTTGGATAATATTTCAAAAGTAGGTCAAAATATAAATGATTAAAAACTCTGAACTGCTTTATTTTAGGTTCCAAAAAGATTAGTAAGTCTGAAGAAAACTTATTAACTCCAGAGCGACTAGATGGAACAAGTTACCGGATGTCATGGACAGGACCTAGTAATTCAGGTTTTCAAGAAATAGATGCAAATGAAGCATCTCCAACAGAGGGAAATCTTGAGGTGAACAACTATTCTTTGGAGTCTGATATTACAGAGGAAAAGTCATCTGTTAATTCATATGAACTCTCCCCTTCTAATGTACACAATAAGCATAATAACAACATAACCGGAAGATCTCTTAGTAGGGATGAAAATAACTTGAGCACAGAGACTCTAGTGAAAATTCAGAAAGCATTTTCTGAATCTGGAAGTAATCTTCATGCATTGATAAATCATAGGCAGCCATCAATAACTAATGTGGGGAAAGTAACATTACATGAGACACCTAGAGCGTATAGCCCAGAGAAAAGTCTATTCAAAACTAATGATTTGACTGTGATAGGATCAAATGAACATCACACTAGTAAAGGTGAAAAGAGTTTTTCAGAAAGAGACTTTTCACTATATCAAACTCAAAACTTGGATAGAGAAGCAACTATAAAATGTTACTTAACTCAGATGAAGGTGGAACAGGAACATGAAAAAAGCATTCATTCAGATATGTTAAATGATTATTTAAGCAAGCAAGAATTGCCCGGTGATGATCAAATAAAAAAACAGTCCCCAAAAGATAAACTAAATACTAAGTTAAAGGAGGAGAATATGATTGAAGAGACCCTACTAAAATGCACAGCTTCTAGGGAGGATGTAGCTAACACCTCTTCCTCAGAGCAGAGTACATGTAATATAACCAACTCATCAAAACCTAGACCTGTGAGAATGGTTAAACAGCAGTCACTTGTGGAAACATCTGATAAGACGGTTTCTGAAAGATTGCAAGTAACAGAGCATGGAAAGGTTTCAGACCACATACAGTGGTTTAATAAACTTTCTTTAAATGAACCAAACAGAACAAAAGTTAAGTCACCTCTTAAGTTTCAGCGTACGCCTGTCCGTCAGTCCGTCAGAAGAATTAATTCTTTGTTGGAGTATAACAGACAACCCATAAAGCATAAATTGGCACAGCTTGGTGATACTGCTTCTCCTCTGGTTAAATCAGTGAGCTGTGACAGTGCTCTTTCCTCTTGTACAGGAAGTACATCAAAAGATTCATCAATTTCACATACCCAGCCAGGTCCTGAAAAACAGAAATCTACATCATGCGAAGACTCAAACGTTGATGCAATTTCAAAATCAAGCAAGGAATTAATTGCTAACTCTTTCTCTCAGATGAAGAGGCATCCAGACTCTCTGAATGCTTCTCTTAGGTCTCCCAGAGTTGATAAACAGAAAGTGATATCTGATGACCAAATTAAGCTTCCCTTGGATGATCTGACAAATCATGCTGTATTAAAATCTGTTATAAATAATAATACAGGCTTTTCTTCTGGGATAAATAACAGAGTCCTTAGGAAACCATCAGAAAGAGAAAGGGCCTGGTATAAAGGTTCTCCCAAAAATCCTATTGGAAAACCTCAACTACTACCAACAAGTAAACCTGTAGATTTATAGTTGGTAAATGTTATACTTGTCATTGATGTAAATAAAATTAGCAATTGGAGATGTGACTTGCAAGGCAATCTACATGTTAATCTGTAGCTCAGGATGGTTGTTACATGATAGATTATACTGCATAGGCAAATGGATTCTTATATATAAATGACTACTTTGTTTTTCTTAATTATGGCGATATTTTAAACTTTAATTTTATTGTGATCTCTTAAAGCAGAGATTATACTTTAAAAGGAATTTTTGAAAATTGCATGAATTTTATTTCTTAAGTGTGATAGGAAGAGTGAAACGAGTTGTGTCTGTTTCCTGTCATTTTTCCTCCTAAGTCGGATAAGTTTCCTACAAGCAATTTCTAATATGTAAAGGCTTTGAAGAGATAAGCCCTGCAAATCTTATTTTTGAATTAAATTAATGTTTATTATCTTTACCAAAATCCCTAGGAATTAACTTGTTTCAATAGCATCCTAGTCCTTTATTCCTATTTGGGACAAAGTAATTAGGTTTCTATTGCCTACTGATGTGTAGACTATTCACTTGAATTAAGAATAATGGCTAATGACTCAAGTGCGTTCATATAGTATGATGCTTCAGGAGTAATTGATGACTTTTAAGCCATAATATATTTTTAAGGTAATTTGCACAAATACATTTGTGTCCTTTTTTGTCCAATATAGAATTTAAGATGGAGGAATAATTAAGCTTGAATAATTTAACCAAGGTGATTTCTTACATGCAGATGCTTGATTTTAGAATTTGAAATAGTCATTGCACCTCCACATTTACATAGGATTCTTATAAAAGCCTGTGATGGTTTTGTCTTGTATGTAAATGTTATTTATTTAGCATAGACATTAAAGATCACTTTCTGAAAAATGACTTGCCTGAGACTACTTGAAATTCAAAGTACCTTTTAGAATTTGACCCAAATTATGAAGCAAATCTATCTGAATTTATATTTTAAATTATTAGAAATTATAAATCTTTGAGGATATCTAAGTTTTAGCAGAAGGAATATTCAGGTAAAATCAACCACTGAAGATAGTTTTGCAGATCAGTTATTAGAATGCCACATTCAGATGTTGGGGCAGAATAAAACAGCATTGCACACCTACTCAGAGCAACCAAACAGTGTGTATATATGAGAAATTTCAAGTCATCAGATGTTTGCTTTACCAAGTTCTACTTGATAATAGTTTATCTGTTTTATTTCAAAACTATTTCCTGTCTATATTCATTTTCTAAGAATCAACCCTTTCTCAGAGTTAGGAAGTATTTGACTGATATCAAGACTGGAAAAAATCTGTAGATATAAACCATGTTTAACTGGCATTAAAACAGGTTTGTAATATAGACTGGGTATACGTTTCAGATGTTTATGGTACTTCTCTAGTAGTAGAGATAGAAAATATTCATAAACTGAGGTACCTGTTGTCTGGTTTCAAGTATGTTTTTTAAATTACTAATTCAGTTAAAAAGCATTAAGAATTAACTGTACAGATCACCTGATTTAGTGGGCTTTCTGAAAGATGAATCAATAACGATATTTATTTTAAAAACTACCTATGTGTCACTCCCATTTTTTATTTGCTGAAAGTGAATGTGTCTGGACATGTGCAGTAACTTCAAAGATTATTTTCACTGTTCTTACAAGATCTAACATTAATTTGATTATTATGAGCAATAAACAATACAATTAAACAGAAATTAGTAGCCTGCTTGGCAACAATCACTAAGAATTTAACATAGGATTTTGATCATCATCTAGCCCAGTATATATATGGTAGATGTTTTAGTTTTGAAATTTCAAATTTTCATTTACCACAAAAGCAGTTAAATTGCTTTTTCCAAGCACAAAATGAAGACAACAGTAAATGATGTAAAAGTAAATTCAGAACTGAAAAAAAGACCAGTATGCATGAATAATAAATATTAAACCCCAGCTTGGTCTTTGAGCCTAGAACCAACATAATATTTCTAGTATTGATTTGGCAGGGACTGAGACAAAAAGCTGGCAATGGAAGTGCATCCATGGAAGAAAAGGTGCTAGGAAGGCTTGGCTTCAAACAAAAAGGCCATGTGTCTCATGATTGAATTTTTTGTGCCCTTCATGGCTTAAAATTGTAGATGATCATGGATTTGCTGTGTAGAACTAGAGTAAGAGATCTAGATTCTAACCTGCCAGTTACTCAGTTATTCTAAGACCCTCCCTTCCCCTAAGTACTTTAGTCATCCATGGTCTTAAAAGAAATTTGCAATACTATATTGTGTAGTTTTACATTTCAGTTTTTGTCTTTGGACAAAATTCAAATGCTCAAGCTTGCTCTATAAAAATTTAACAAAAATGTTGAGTCTACCTGGATAAACTACGATGTGCAGGGAGTATATGGTTTCTTTTCAGGCCAAAATGATTTTACTTGATAGTTGGTGTGGAAGTTTAGAAATAACGCTCAGAATTAATATTCCCAGGGGTTTTCACGTGTTTTGGGTTTATCACTTTAACAGAAGTTTCTAGCATTTTGTATTAAATATTCTCATAATCCCCTTGCTCAATGAAAGGGCCATTGGAAGCACCTTTATGACACCCTATCATCGCCAGCATCAAAAGTTTTTAGGACTCACTCTTAGGTTCTAATGCTTCATCTTTTGTTTCTTCTACGATTGCTCCTTTACCTCTTTCCTCTTTAAACTAAAAGACAAAAATGCTGAGGGGGGGGACGGGCAAAATTAAAGATGTGCTATTGGGGGCAAAGTACAAAGTGGCTATCTAGCACATTGTTGGGTAACTGCTCGAGAAAAGGTGAATTACCTCCACAGAGATCGACAGATAGAGGATCTCTGGGAGATGTCTGTAGGTTGCGTGAGTTGAACGCCGTGGGCGTCACGGCGGGAGGCGCCAGCATCTGGGTTCGGTTCTGTGGCCTCCACCTGCTGGAGGAGGGGCCGGGGCGGAGCTAAGATGCGGAGGGAGGTGACGCACCGGCGACACACATCGCCCGGCTCCCCGCCCGACCCCCAGCCAGGCCCAGACCGCAGCAGGCTCCTTCGGCTCTCGGTGAGTGTCCTCTAATAATGCCGTCTCGACCTCCTGACGCCCAGCGGATACAGCCGACACATGCGGGTTTTTCAAGATCGGGAGTCCGGGAGGGCATCCTGCTGAAATCCTTGAGTTGTTGGCTGGAGTCAAAGGATGGGTGCGGAATTAGGAGGTTCGGCTATAAATACGAGGGAAAGAGTACTGAGGGAAGATATTGCGTAGCTCATCAAATCAGAACGGCGTTGCCCAGGCGTGTAAATGAAGCAGAAAGACATTCTGCATTGAGCGCAGGCTGAGGGAAAGATGGAGATGGCAGAGGAAGCCGATGTCTCCCTCAGGCCTTTTCCGTTGGAACTGCAGGCTTTGCTCTTTGAAGAGCAAGGTTCTGCATCCAGCGGTGGCTAGGAAAAGCCTTTTCTATACAGAAAAAAAAATTAGAGGTTATAAATATTTTGGTTTCAGGGAGGAAAATGCATAGATGTATGATAAAAAGAAAAGGGTTGTATGGCCACTGCTAGAAGCTGGGTCAGCAGCTGCAGAGCAAAGCTGCATGAATATTTGTTTCCCTGTTCTGCAGGCTTCTAGTCATACAGAAGCTAGCTAACGTTTAGGACAGGTTGACTACCTCCCCCAGGCTTGTTTTCTCCTTCACCTGTATTTCCTCTCATCACTCCGCCTCCCCAAAGACTAATCCCCAGAACCATGAGGCAGTATTGCCAACATATTAATAGCTATGTAGGAGGCTCTATGCCTGGCATGATTCTAATCCTTACCTGTTTCGCACACCTCCTCACAACAACCCTATAAGACAGATGTTTTTCTCATCCCGTTTTTGCGAGGAGGAAGCAGAGGCATTTGCCTAAGACCACTGAACTAGTATGTGGCAGGTGGAGCAAGCATACCTCATCTTCCCTTCTAGATTGCAGGACCGGCCTGAGCTGTGTGCTTTCACTTCCTTGGGATTTGAAATGTGTTAGATGTCTGCTAAGCTAAAGTGTTCCCTTCCACCACTCCTAATTTTTTTTGTGATTCTTTACTGTTTGTGTTTTCCTAACTCCTTCCTGTGAGCCTTTTTCCCCTTGAGACTGGGGAAATTCAAGATGCCCCTCTCCCTTCCTCAAAATTGAAGTAAGATTTTTTTTTTTGGTGGTTGTTTTAGTATAAAAGGAAGAGAGTGGTGGGGTTAAGGGTAATGTAGACCTTTCAGAAAGCTACAAAGAGGATAAAAAATGACTGAGAACAGCCGTTTCAGTCTAGTCTTCCCAAGAATTCGAGTACAGAGGGAACTGGCTGTCTTGAACTGTTTTATTTCTTTAACACCTTTCCACAGCAGATGTCCTAGCTAGAGTGGACACTTAAGGCAAAAGCAAACCCCTAGAAGTTTTCATTGTGAATTAGTCCTTTGCACGGTTACATCATCACAATTGTCAATTGTGGCCATTTGATATAATTTAGTCTTATTTCTGTAGGTTAAAAATGGTTTCCAGGATGGTCTCTACCATGCTATCTGGCCTAGTGTTTTGGTTGACGTTTGGATGGACTCCTACATCTGCTTATAGCCCGAGGAACCCTGACCGGGTCTCCGAAACAGATATCCAGAGGCTGCTCCACGGCGTTATGGAGCAGCTGGGCATTGCCAGGCCGCGGGTAGAGTATCCAGCTCACCAAGCCATGAATCTTGTGGGCCCACAGAACATCGAAGGTATTTACTGTGTTCTGCCACTTTGAAGGTTCTATTGTCATTTAAAATAATTAATACATATTGAAGAAACTCTACTTCCTCTCTCTGTTCTCTCTTTCTTCTTACCTATGCAGTATACATATATACATACATATGTGTGTATATATATATATATACACACACACACACACACATATATCCACATGCAAATACAAGTCCCGTGAGAGCAGGGACCTTATCCATCTAATTCACAGTGGTAGCCCTAGCACTTAGCCCAAAGTCTGGTACATTAATATTTATTGAGTCAACGAAGGAAGATCTAGCATTATCCCTAAGGAAAGATTAGAACCCAGGACTCATGTCTTCTCCCACATTGATCTTTAGGAAATTATGTCCTCCAGCTGGCTGCCTCTTTGAGTCACTGCCAGCCAGTACTTGTAAAAGATTCTCGAAAATGTGGGACCTAAAGGATCTGATTTGATTCTTAGGGATGACATCATATAAACCCAAAAGGAGCCAAAAGAGGTACCAACATTAAGAGTTTATGTTAGATACTTAAAATATATATATTTTAAAATATAACAAATGTAAATGTAAATCCTCCCAGATTTTTTTCTAACTTTCTGGTAATGTGGTTGTAATACTTTTATTAAAAAGCAGCACTTTGTTGTTTAATGATTTTTGTGTAAAGAGAATCTGACTCTAACTCTTATGGGCTGGTAACCAGCACTTTATGGCCAAGTGCCTTATTTTCATGCCTTGCTTTTGTATCCTTTCTGATCTCTTTCTCCACTGAGGTGGAGCCCTAAAGCAGTAACATGGTTATTGCAGGTTAACTGCAGGGAATGTGTCAAGTATTTGCCCACAGGAGTGGGTCCTATGGAAAATTGTGAATTCTTTCTCTGGATTTTGTCAAAATACACACCCAACAAATGCTACTCCCTATGGAATGATGATGCCTAATTTTGCCTGAGTTTTTAATTTCCTAAAAATGCTTTCTACCTTGGGGTCCTGTAAATGCCATGGATATTGTCGATATGTGATCCTTATTTCTAGCTTGTTACCCACAGTTTGAAGCCATTGTGTAAAACTAACTCTGTGGGGTTGTTGTCTATTTAGGCTGACATTTGATTTCAGGAATGGATTAACACAGATGATTTGAATCAGCAAGCATTCTAACCTAGCATAGGGCTTGAATCAGAATAAATCAGACATGCTTCACACGCCCCTTCTGGGGAGAATTTAAATTCTTCCTGGGACCTGCCACTTGTTACATCAAGCACACCTATCCATTTCAGACCAGCACTTTGGAGACAGTAAGTGCTTGGTTAGTCACCTGGCTGTTGTCATGGAGAAGGCTTTCTAAGTTTCCATTAATACCTGAGGCTTGATCATCTGTGTGGAAAAGAAACAGCAGATCTCTGGCATCAAAAGCATATGTTTATCCCAAGCCTTATTTTCTTCACTGGATAGCCAACTATTTAGTACCTACCATATGCCAGGTTCTGTGCAGGAGACTAGGGCAGCTCTGCCCTAAAGATTCACTCTCTTGGGGTGGGAGAAGGACAGGTTATCACAATGTATCATGGCAGGTGTTTTGGTAGATGTACAGACAAGCTATTGCCATGGAAGCAAAGAATAGGAGTGATTAATTCTGCTTGGGAGTAGCTGGGATTGGCTATAAGTAAATGCTTCTTTGAAGAAGCAACATTTCACCTGGGTTTTGAAGTTTGAATAGGAATTCATCTGGAAGTGGCAAGTGAAAGGCATGGAGGTTTGAAAGAGCAGGATTAGGACAATTCAAAATTAAAAACTCTGTTTCCATTATTTCCCTTAGGGTAATGTAAGGTCATAAACAATGTTAAGTCTCCTCTGATAGTGTCTGTGCAAGGGATCAATACTGCCTTGTTTTTTAGTTTTCTATTACTCTGTAACAAATTGCCACAATTTAGCAGCTTAACACAATAGCCATTTGTTATCTCATGGTTTCTATTGCTCAGGAGTCAGGCATTGGTTTGCCGGTCCCTCTCTGTTCAGAGTGTTGCCAGGCTGAAATCAATGTGTTGACCAGTGACGCAATCCTGGCTGGAGCTCAGGGCCGTCTTCTAAACTCATTAGGGTTGTCAGCAGAATTCAGTATTTTTGCCGTTTGGGACTGAGGTCTCCTTTTTCTTGCTGATTGTTGATGGGGGTCCCTGTTAGCACTTAGAGGCCACCTTTAGGTTGTAAGCCACTTGGCAGACCTCTCACAATGTGGCAGCTTACTTCCTCAAAGCCAGAGGGAGAATATCCCATTAGTCTGATAATTATACAATAATATAATTATGAGAATGCCTATTCCATCACTTTTGTCAATTAACGAAGATATCCCATTTTATTCATAGATCCCATACGTAATCAAAGGCAGAGAATTATGCAGGGTGTGTATACCAGTGGGTGGGGATCTTGGGAGTCATTTTAGAATTCTGCCCATTACGGCTTGGGTGCAAGCTTAACAGAGAGAAAATAGTCCAAAGACCTTAGGTTCCTTGTCCTGAACCTTGGCATTAATTCGTTGGGTAGTCTAATATTTATTCAAGTGAGTATGGCATTGTTTCAACTCATCTATTTATTTGCTTTGTCTCTACTCAGACATTCACTCATGCTAATTCCCAGGCTTTTGACTGATGTATGGAATATTTTCCATATCCCTTCCAACATTTATTTTAGGATTTGATTATGAAGGACCAAATGAGAAAAGTTTCTTTCCTAATTTGTATAGAAAGAATACACATAATATGTGTTCTAGTAAGAATTTTAACACATGTTTAACGTAGACTATCCCCAGAGATACCTGGATTTAAATACCAGTACTGTCATTTATTAGTGATGTGACCTTGAGCAAATTATTTAACTTCTCTAAGCTTCTGGTTAGCTTGGGGGTAGGATTTAAATTTACACACCTGCAAGCAGGTAACATTCCAGTTCAGAGAAGCAAAAATAAAGTTTTAGCATACATGACTGCAGTATTGTGAAATCACTTCGAAATGAATCATCATCATCACTTTAGATGACAATTACTGGATTCTCAGTTCCTTGCAGGCAGGGCTGTTCATTTGCTAATCAATGGCACATACAAGACAATTTCTCATATTTTGTCTACTCTGATTAATTAACTATATGATCTTTAGATTGATCTCATTATCAAAGATACATATTAGCTCTCAAACAGTGTTATAAGCTATTTTAGTATAGGATATAGTATCAGTATAAATTGCCATTAGGTTACTGAGGTCATATAGCCCATTAAAAAATATTTTCTTCTTTAATTCCTTTTACCTTCTAGTTACTGTAACATTTTTCTGCTCCCTTTCTCAGCAGCCTTTTAGCACGTACTGATCGTACTTCCTCACATCGTATTCGCTCCTAGTTCATTGTAGTTTACTGTTCCCACCACTCCTTTGTCAAGTCAACAAGTATTTCTTGAATGCCAGGCATGGTTTTAGGTACCGAGGAAATAAACATGAACGTCAAAGATTAACAGGGTAGGGGAGATATAGTCCTTAAATAAGTAAAATATATAATAAGTCAAATGGTTACAAGTGCTAAGAAAATATAAAGCAGAGGAGGGAGATGGAGGAGATAACTTAAAATAGGGGTAGGAGATTTCTCTCTGGGAAGGTAAGCCAAAATCAGAGAGTTGAGAGAGAGAGCTATGTGATATATGGAGGAGGACATTCCAGGCAGAAGGAGCTGCGAGTGCAGAAGCCAGTAAGACAGGAGCCAGGAGGCTAGTGTGTCTGAAGCTTGTGAGACGGGAGATAAGAGGCTATTGTAATAATCTGTGTGAGAGATGTACTGGTCTGATAGCGAGAAGAGTGGTGAGACATGTCAGATTTTGGATATATTTTGAAGTTAAGCCAACAGAATTTGCTGGTGGGTTGGAGGCAGGAACTGAAACAAAGAGAGGAGTCAAGGGTGACACCAGGATTTTGCCCTGAAGAAATAGAAAGGAAGTTTTCTACACAAGGAGCAAACAAGACCTTCAAAGGGAAGAGTTCAAATACAGTTTTGTACATGTTAATTTTGAGATGCCTTTTAGACTCTTCTTGTCACAGCCAACAACTTCTTTGCCTTCATCCTGCTCAGCCTCCCAGCATTCAGCACAGTTTCCTCCCATTCCCTTCTTAAAACCCTTTTCTTCCTTGTTTTTGGTGCCAAGATGTTAGGATACACTGTGATGGCACACTTTTGGCTTTCCTCCTTTTCCCATTCCCTTTAACCATTTTTTCTCAGTTTCATTTTTATTTGTTTTCTTGCTTATTGTTTCTCCTGCTCCTGTAATGCAGCCTTTGATTGCTAAATTCTCCAGGGCTCAATACTGGGTCTACTTCTCTTAGTGTTCTAAATTCTTTATCTAGATGATCCCACTTATTCTCTTGCCATTTTTCTAGATGTCATTTCTTTTCTTATGACTCCAGTATTTGTATTTTCAGCCAAACTTCTTTTTTGTCTATCTATAGGCTTATGTAAATTGCTAAATTACCATGTGTCAATCCTGATTTCTATACCACAACCGTTTCTCAACCTGTTTATAGCAATCTTTTCTCTGTAAATGAATAGTGCCACCATTGTGTTATATATGCAAGCTAGAAACCTAGATTTTTCTCCATCACGTGTCATACCCAAATTATAAGCAGTTTATTTAATTTCTGTTCTTAAAATATATCTGTTATTTTGCCTGTTCTGTCTTCTTTCTAAGTCTACTTCAAACACTCTAGTTCAGGATATCATTGAGTCTGGCATGGATTTCTGAAATTGTCTGCTAACTGATCTTCCTGCTTAAACTCTTGGTTTCTTTGAAAAATTTTTCCACAGAAAAGACATATTTAAACTTTAAAAGTTTAAATCTGATCAACGTCAGTCCTGTGGTTGAAAGTCAGTCAGTGGCTTCTTGCCATGACCTAGAAGGATCCATGTCACCTGTCCACCCTCTCCCCTTGGGTGAAAGTCCCTTGGCTCCTTTTAATCCCTCAGTCACACCAGACTCTTCCCACCTCCAGGCTTTTATGCCACGTGCCCCTTCCACTCTGCATAGCTGAATCTTCCTCTCCTGGTCTCAGTTTCAAAGTCACCTACTCAAAGAAGCCTGCCCTAGCAGTGCTATTTGAGTATCCCCCACTCTGTCACAGTATGTTCTTCTGTTTTGTTTTTAAGCTCCATAGCATTTTTTGGTAATTTATAATTAATGTTTGTTTCCTTGCTTATGGTCTACCTCCTCATTGGAATGTCAGTGCCATGAGTTTGTTTTATTTACTGCTTTATACCGCACACATAGTAGGCACCGTGGGGGAGGAAGAGACTTTCTTCTACCCTTCTAAGTTCTTTGTGGCTAATTAAATCAATATGAGACAAACTAACAAGAGAAAATAACCAGATTTAATTACATGCATGTGCATGGGAATCTCATATACATAAGAGGTTCAAAGACAGAAAGGGAAAATTAGGTATATTTGACATCCTGAACTAAGGATGAGGGGCTTCAGAGGGTCTTTGTAGGACAATAAAAAGGGCAGATGTTTAGTAATTAATAGTTTGCCCTGCCATATAGATAGGTTAAAAAAAAAGTTATCTCTGATAACCTCTTATTATGGGCAAGGCCCCTAATTCAGATTCTTTTAGGTAATTAAAGGGGGCGGTGCAGGGTGCAGAAGTCCATGTGGAGCTCACAGGGGTCTCTGTTGCCTTTAGCTCAAAATAATTTGCATACCACAGAGGCATATCTTGGGGTGACTCTTTCTGAACCCCATACAGCACTTAGTAAATATTTGAAGATTGAATATATCATATCAGGGAAAACTATATCTAGCAGCAATGAGTATATAAATACTACATGACATCAGGATCTGTTGAGACCTTTTCCCTTTCAGTTCAAGGAAAATATTCCATTTCTATTCTGTTTTTTAAAAAATCTACCTAGAAGTTTTTGCCAAGAGCTCGTTGTTTATTTTGACTATGACTGGTTACCCTAGTTTGTGCCCTTTGTACAGCTATGGATTGTGAAACCCTAAGGACTCTTTGGAGTTCTGGAACTAAACCAGCAAGAGGACAAACTAGACTCAAAGTATATTCCAGGATTCCTGAAACCTGGTAGCCAGCCTCCTGGCTGTTACTTACTCTAAGTGGTTACCTGGGGGAATCATTTGGCAAAAGCATTCAGAGAGGATCGGGGGTTATTTTTTACTTCTCCATCGGTACCTTAAACATGACTCTGTAAGGAGCATCTTTTAAATGTATAAATTCTTAGCTCAAAGCAAAACAAGAACACAAAGTCAAAACAAACAGGGACCAATTTATTGTTTTATAGAGAGGAAACACTTGCTTTAATGGCAAGGAAAACTAGGGTTGAGTCTTGGCCATACTGTTTACTAGCTGCGGGTGATCTGGGCAACTTTTCTGATCCTTAGTTTTCTCATCTGTAAAGTGGGGCTTCCAGCTCATCCTCTTGCATGCAATAAGTGGACGCTATTAGTAACTGAATTGCTTCCTCTCACTTTGGGGATTATCAATAGCACATTTTCAATCTTAATGGCTTTCCCTTAATATTATTTTTAATTACTCATTCAGTTAGCGATACAGTTCAGAAATGCTTCAGTGCCCTTTGTATTTCAACAGTGCCCATCTTTCCCCATGCCCAAATTTGTTCATTGGTCCCTATGACATAACTAAGTGGTTACTGTTGTTTTATTATCCTCAGAAACAAGTAAAGCTATCAGCTGTCTAAGGGATTGGTTCAGAGAGCCATTTGCTGTGGGATAGAGACTCAGGATGGAGACTCTTGGGAATAAGAACTGGCTATGCCAGCTGCCACTACTGTTGGCCTTTAATGAATCCAATCAGAAAGTGTGCTTTCTTTTTCACAGTGTTAGCAGCCTCAGGCCAAAGAGTCTCCTTAGTGCCACTGGTTTGTTTTCTTCACCATGGTAAGCCACCAGATATCTAGCATTGTGATTACACCAGATATCGAACCACTGAGACAGAAATTTATAAATATTGGTATTTGATAGTTCTGAATAGTTTTAAACCTATATTTTTAAACAGTCAGTTCTCCATACCCCTGGGTTCAACCAACCACGGATTGAAAATATTTTAAAGACTGTGACGTTGTTGCTGATATGTACTATGTAATTCACCCTGTGATGGTGGCCTCTGTACTGAACATGTACAAACCTTATTTTCTTATCATTCTTCCCTAAACAATACAGTATAACTATTTGTATAGCATTTGCATTGTATTAGTTATTATAAGTAATCTAGAGATGATTTAAAGTGTTTAGGAGGACATGCTTAGGTTATATGCAATTACAATGCCATTTTTATATAAGAGACTTGAACATTCTCAGATTTTTGGCATCCACTGGTGTCCTGGAACCAGTCCCCCGTAGTCACTGAGGGAGGACTGTATTGCCAATCATAAAAATATCAAAATTATTTTTTATAACACTGACTTTTGGGCCTCAGTTATTTCATGTCAAAATAAAGAGAACCAAGATCATGTTCTTAATAAATACCAAGTGGAGAAAGAGTCTTTTGTAAGATAAAGCCTACTTGAAGGGGCAGATCCTAAGAAGTCTCTACTTAGCCAACCTTTGCCCTGGATAAGGGAGCTGCAGTGCCTCTACTTTGCCACAGGGTGGCAACAGTGCTTCCCATTTGAAGGTTAGAGGGAAGAGACTTCAATATCGAAGAACAGGACACGGTCTCACTTGTTTCCTGCTAGTCTCTCTGTAGTTAGGGGAAGGAGTGGGGTGACTTAATCCAGGTATTCTAACTAAAATCTGTTTCTTGGTTATCCCCATCCTGGGGACCAGTGAGAGCAGGGGGTTTGAGTGGGCCAGGGGTTTGGCCCATGTCATTTGGGGTTCCATTGAGCCTACGCTGAGCTCAAATCCTTAAAAAAGTCCCTGGATGAGTTCCAGTTTTTGTTTTTGGGAAATTTTCACAGATAATGGTAAGAAATTAAAAGGAATAGGGAGAAGTTTTTGGTGTCTTTGGGGGGAGGAGTCAGTGGAGGGCAGAATAGGGAGAGGAAAATGATTTCTTTTTACATTGTGTTTAAGGTGCCCTGGGGCATCCAGGTGCAGCACTAGGTGTGTGTAACACAGGAGAGGTGTCTGGGTGGAGGGAGAGATTTGGGAGGTATCTCCATGTTAATGGTGGCTGATGCTACAGGAATAGATAAGGTTACCCTGGATGAGTATCAAGGAAGAGGATCAGAGCACCTAAGAAAAAGACTTGGGAGACTCAGTACAGAGGGCCAGGTAGAAGAAGAATCTGGAAAGGAAACCAAGAAAGACTGGGCATAAAGGAGAACCAGAAAGATGAAGTGTAAAGAACACAGGAAAAGAATGTTTCAAGAAGGGGCAGTGGTCACCATGGTCAAAATCAGCAGAGAGGTCCCATGAAATAAGGACCCAAATTGGGCATAGCAACATCGAAGTTACTGGGGGCTTTGAACAGAACCAAAAGCCCCGTGGGGTAGTGGAGGCAGAAACCACACTACAGGAAACAGAGAAGATGTGATGTAAAAATCTGTTACCTGAGTCTTCCTGGTAAGGGGGAGAAGACTGAGTAATGATTGCGGAGGGATTTGGGAGGATGGTGATGTAGAGACGAGGAAGGTTTTTCTTTAGGTTGTTTTGGAGATTTAAACTTGTTTAAGTACTAATTGGCAAGAACCAGTGGAGAGGGGGAGTTGAAGATGTGAGATGAAGAACAGATAAGTGAGTGGTAAAAGTTCCTGAGGAGGTGGGTGGGGACGAGAGTGGGAGTGCAGGTAGAGGCCAGGGTCTTTCCTCCACTGGGAACAAAGGGAAGGGGCAGAGATGCCTCGGGATGAAGTCGAGTTCAGAGGTTTTGGCCTTAGTATTTGCAAACTCTGTACTCTTTTGAGCCTCCTGCTTAGAATTAAAATATGAATGCAATACAATCAGCCTCCTAAATATTCCATTTCATACATCTCATATACTTCACCTGTATGTTTTTTGATATTTTAAAATTTCAGACAAGACCGGTTTTAACTTTTTATGTATAATCTAACTACTAATTATTTAGTAATAATATTATAAACATTTTATATTTACATTATAACTCCTTGATATCTTATAAATGTAATCTAAGATCAAAAGATCTAGAGAGTGTCATCTTTGTTTATTTTTTTTACTTAATAGGAATAAATGTTTTAATGAGGCATTAATCAAGAACAATAGTGGAAAATAATCTTAATAATGTGTGCATTTTAAATGACTTTGCAACAACACAATATAAAAATTAATGCAGTCTCCTTGAACACACAAGATGTGAATATGACTCTCCACAAAATAACAATTTGTCAAGAATCATAATTTTAAAGTAATAGGCTTAGATGGTAATTATAAACAATGCTGATTGCTTTTTAGCTGATAATCATTCTTGATTAGGATTATTTTTAAGTCATGTGAATTTTGAATCATGTGAGATCTTCAGTTCATCTCTTAAATAAAATGTGACCATCTTATAATGGAAAAGAGATACACAGAAAACTGGCAAAATTACTGAAATTAAGTTTACTGTAAAACAATTGCTAATTGCTATGCCAGGTGTCTGACTCTAGGACAATCCTTGTGAAGTGCTCACTTCCATACGGGTTGAAGCCTAGGTGAGTCAGAGCCTCAGTGTATTTTCATGGAATTCAGTAGAACCCAGAAGTATTACGGTTCTCCAGAGAAACACAACAAACTGTATATATCTGTATTTATAAATAGAGCTGTTCTCCTCTCCCACCCTCTCTCAATATATTTATACCATGTATATATATGTGTGTATATATACATAGTGTGTATATACACACACACACACATATACTATGTGTAGGCCAACATGTTTAAGACTGGATGTGTATATGTTTACATACTTATTATGGTATCTAAAAATCATGAAGTTCACCGCTTTCTAGGAGCACAGATAAAAACAGATTGGCAATGCATCAGAGTTACATTTCAGTGTTCCATGACATCGCTAAAATGATGCTAGAATGTTGCTTTCAGGTTTGTAAAGACATAACAATAAATTATATTGGCATTGGATATGAGTTGAGTATCTAGAAAATATCACATATATCTCAAAATATTGGTGACTGGATATTGCTGCACCATTTCCTTTTGGAGTGAGAAATTTAATGAGATTCAACATGTACAAACTGTCTAAGTAAGATGCAGTCAAATAAAATATGATTAAATTTATTAAAAAGAGATAGAGAAAAGAGATTTATTTTAAGGAGTTGGCTCATGTACTTGTGGGGCTGGAAAATCTGAAATCTGCAGGGCTGACTAGTTGGCTGAGACCCTTGGAAGGGTTGATGTGATCTTGAGTCTGAAGGCAGCCTGGATGCAGAATTCCTCTCTGGGTGACCTCGGTCTTTTTCCTTATGGCCTTCAACTGATTGAATGAGGCTCACCCACATTATGGAAGATAATTTGCTTTACTCAAAGTCTACTGTTTTAAATGTTAATCACATCTCAAACTCACCTTCACAGCAACATCTAAACTGGGGTTTGACCAAGCAACTGGGCACTATAGCTTAGCCAAGCTGACACATATAATTAACTATCACAACAGAGTAGATGAATACCATGGTAACACAGTTGCCAGCAAGCCACTATTTTCTAAGGAAAATGGTGACAAAGTGCTTTTGTATACCTCTTTATAGATTCTGGATCTCAGATAGTCTTTACACACAGTGTCATGCTCCCCCTTCACAAACACTCCTTGAGACAGTCAAGGAGGGTGGGTATTTCTTGCCACATTTTACACATGTAGAAAGAGAAGCTCAGACTTGTCTAGCGATGCAGCTAGTATTTGCGTGTGGGTTCAGAGCCCTGGTGTTTTCTTCTGTTCTGTCCAACACAGCACACTGTCTCTTAGGCTAGTTGATGAAAGGCATGGACGTGGACAGGCTTGATCTTAGAGCAAATTGTGAAACAGGTTTATCTTTAAGGATGATCCTTATTCCTGGGCTCATTGTTGATTCTTTTTCGAATTGCTGCTTAGACTCTTTGTGAATCGTCATTTACAATGAGGCACTGCTTGCCTTCCTCACTACACTAAAAAATCTTCCGGAGCAGACACGATGTCTGCCTGGCTTTTTGTCAGCTGTACCTAGATGGGGCCAGGCATATGATAGACGCTCACTAAATATTTGTTGAAATAACCTCTCTCTATCTGTTCTTTTGAAATATCATTGACCTCTGGGACACCAGCAAGTGAGACTACTATTATTTCAGTCAGAATCATCCTGCTTGTAATGCAATCTGTAATTACCAATGGAGCATTTTAACCCTAATAATCTAAAATTCACTGGCTTATCTCACACCTATTCACTCAGGACCCTAAATACTTCCAGAGCTCCTAGAGCATACCCCATTTAAGATCCTGAACATAACGAATTGGTCCACTACTATCAGGCAGTTCCTCATTTCCCTCTTTTCCTTCTCCTAATCTCCTATAGCTGGGCACCACCTTGTCTTCTATCCCCTGAGCTGTTGCAGCCCCAGGAGTTCTGTTGTAAAATATTGGTGATGAGGGCAGGGGGAGATCCCTCAGTGCACCTGTTTCTAGGAAAACAGAGCTTTCCATTTTATTTCTCTCTGTTCCCAACAACTCCTCCATCCCCTGCTGTGCTTTCCACAGGAGTAACACGAGCAGTTGGACAGGGAGACAAATCTAATGAAGAAGCATTGGGTACCATAGGAGCTAAAAGCCTCTCCTTCCCCATTGACCACAAAGGTGTGATTTACCCCTGCCTCAGGCTCAGCAAGCCAGACTGCTCTTTTCTTTTGTGTGAGCTTTTTCCAAGGAAGCATCTCAATTTCTCATGCAACTAAACTCTGACATGCTGTCCTAGCTGAAGCCCAGAGAAGGTTCAAGCTAGGACCTGATTCCACGTCACCTGAGACGTGCCATCTGGAAAAGGCGAGGCAGCAAGAAATAAGTCACCAAGGAAGCCATAGTGAACTTTTCCACAGATAATTGACAAAGTGGCTGATGCACATGTAGGAAATGGAATAATGGTAACTAAATTTTACATAATATTTTATGGTTTGCAAAAATACTTTGTCTATTTTGATATAACCTTTACAACAGTGAAGAAAAGGTTTAAAGTTGCCCACATCACACAGCTTGAGCATTATGAGTTGGTTGGCAAGGCAGCCGTGTTAGGTCTGAATGCCTCTCTCCAACCAGCTGTCTTTTATTCCCTGTAGACTTGTATAATCCTGTGATATTTAGCTGAGAAGCTATAATGATGCTGGGAGTCGTGGTAAACCACATGTGGTTTTGGGCAGTTGGTGTTTCAGGGATGTGAAGCTTCAGGAAGCAAATTTTCTGACAAACTGCCCTCTTGGAACAAATTGGTACAAATACCTTGGGCACTACAGCTCATAAAGAAAGCTATTGAGACAAGCTGGAAGGGTTTAGCAAGCCACAGCTTGGCACCACAATGAACACTAAGTGTGAACTTTTAATCATGGGATGCCATGTGACTGGAGTAGCGGACAGGGCATGTGGTATGGATGGTGGGGGTGGGTGGTCACCGTATAGCAGCAGGAAGAGCACTGAGGCAGGAAACCTGGCAATCCGGCCCTGGCTTAGACCAGCTATGTGGCACTGAGCAAGTCCCTTAAACTCTATGAAGTTTATTTTTCCAGTCTGAAAAAGGAAATAAGCTGTCCAGTCCATCCCACAGGGTTGATAAGGCAGCCAAATAATGTGTATGAAAGTAATATAAAGAATTCCACGAATGCAGAGCATCACTCTTATGGTCATTATTTCTTTCATTCTGCCACATGTCTTTCCAGAGGAAATGGCTTCAGGGCTGAAAGATGATCATAAATATGGTCATATTTTATGTTCTGTGCCCATATGTCCTTCTAGGCTTGGCCTTGGAAAACCTCCCCTAAGAGTTGAATGTTCAACGTTAGAGGAACCTGTTTTCCCTGGTCTTGTGAAGTGCTCTGCTCCTTATCAGTGTTGATGTTAAATGTTAGCAGCGTGTGTCTAGAGTGGGGATGGACGCTTCCTGAAAATTCTTTTCCATATTCAACTTTTCCATATTCAACCATGCTGTTTTTTTTTTTTTGTCCTTGTGGCTGTATAAATATTGCATTTTGCCATGAAATAGGTTATAGAAGCATCTTTAAGGTCGAGAAGACTAGTTGGTCAACTGCCAAGCCAAGAGCGTAGCATGCTCGTGTGGACATAAGAGCTGTCATTGTAAGGGAGGGATGCAGGTGGATTGGAAAGCGTGCTCTCAGTGGTATGAGAGCAGACTGTCCGAGGCTGGCGTGTCTGGTGGGCTGTGATCAGTATACTTCCCCTGAACTGTGAGTCCTATCAAAACATCATCTAGCACATTTCCATTTTTATTTATTCAGTAAGCAATTATTGACTGTCTACTACATGCCGGGAACTGTGACTTTGTTGCATTTTAAAACCAGTAAACACGCATCTAATTTATTTACATAGGATCTTTGTAAAATAGGTAAGAGTCAGGCATTATCTTCTTTTAACCTGTTAGTAAAGGTTAAACTCTGACCAGAGGAATTGAGTAGTTTTACAGAAAATCGGGGATGGAGAACGATCAGACTGTTTTTCTCCTTACTTTTCTATTCTCAGGCTGCATTTTCCATCGGTGCTTTGGTCTCGAGGCGTCTAGAGGTGTGCAAATGACAGAACACAGGGAAGATCGAGAATGATGAACTGTTTTCATATCCCGCCTCACTCCAGTGAGGCGAGCCAGCTAAATGTGTGTGATACAAACTGATATCTTAGAGAGCTGGACAGGGAAGCGGCAGGGCCCATTTCTCTCTTACTATGACTTGTAGCCCTTATTAGTGGAACCTGAAGTCTATATTTCAATAAAAATTGAAATATATATCTACAACACTCTGGGCTAGAAGCTGAGCGCCCAGGATGTGGATCAAACAGTTACTGATAAAGGACTTCTGGAGGAGAATAAGGCGTTGGTCCCCAGAAAAGATGTCGTAGGTCAGCTGAACTTGAGCTGGACTTCCTTGAGGAGGGGTAGGATGCGGGTCATGGGGACTCAGGTTCACGCAGGAAGAGGTAGGAAGAAATATACCTTTTAGCCAGTATGCGTTGCTTGCAGGGTTGTTAGGAGGAGGGGCTGTGGCAGCGGGGAAGGCTGAACACTTTTAAGGGTGTCATCAGTCTTCTAGACTTAAGAGCATCTAGGGACAGGGGGCACATGCGTACATGGTCTGTATTACTCAGGGCCCTAAGGTCCCCTAGGGAAGTCCCTGCCTCCCACAGCCTGTTAACTTGCCTATAGTGTCCTGTGACATCTCTCACCTTGCAGATAAAAAGGCTGCTCCAAATTTGGAGGCGCCCTCCCTGGTGGTGGCAGTGGTATTGGGTGAGAGGCTGCATTGGATATTTCCTTTTGTACTTGGTCAAATGGTACCAACACCGTTGGGATCTCAGGAGATGGAGGCGAGGATTTCTTCAGTCATGCAGCATTTATAGGTGACAGAGACACAATGTGGTCGTTCACTTGGACACATTTGATTGGAAGCTCTCAAAGGGTCAGACACTGACCCATCACAGCACTGTGGAGCATACTTGGGTGCACAGCATGCGATGGGAAGAGAAGGCATCCACTGGCATTTGGCCTGACCAGAGCACAGCGATACTTACCTGGGGTCAGAAATGACCACGGGGATGGGCCCTTCCAGCAGAGATTTATGGCAGGCTCATGGCACTACTGGTCATCACTCCCAGGAGCCTGTCAAAGTTTTTCTCTGTATGAGACAGAGTGTGGCTGAGGTGACAGTCCAGGCAGCTGGCCTGCCCTGCAGAGGCCGAGGGGACCTTCCTGATGCTATCTTTCTGGTACGACAGCCCAGCAGGCCTGTGTCAACCAAGCCCTGCATGGTTTGGACAAGATGTGGTGACTAACGTTTTCCTTCTGAGCAGCAGGAATGGCCGGGCCTGCTGGGAAGAATTCTTTTGCTATAAACTATCAAAGACGCCTGTCTCTTGAACTGAAACAGCGGGTCTCTTCTGTCTCTTGCTTTCTTTCCTTAGGAAAAAAAAAAAATCCTTCAGCAGATGATGGGAGGAACCATTTGTTCAGTTTGTTCAGACTCTGAATAGCCTTTGGTCACTGGAGTGTGCAAAAATATGGCAACCATGCAGGTGCTGTTGTCTGAAAGTGTTTCAGAAGGGAAGGGGAAAAAAAAGAGGAGTTATTCTGACAGTAAATGATGCATTATTTTAAAATCAAAAGGATTTTTTTTTTTTTGATGCGTGGTTAGTAAAGAGAATTTTTAACAGTTGGCTCTCATTTAACTTGGTCCGTATACAGCATACTGGAGCCTGTTAAGTGCATTTTTTTTTTTTTTTTACAGGCAGAACTTTGGTGCCTGTGGGTCTGGGCTGTGGACAGGCAAGATGTACCCACAGGCGGGACTGGGCAACTCATTCCCAGCCTGCTAGATCCATGCCTGTGACCAGAGTTAAGTTATCAGTCTCCATGCAGCTCTCCCCACATCCTGCCTCCTGACCCTGCATCACAATATTTATCCGTGCTCCAAGGCAAGTGAGATCACCTCCCTAACCCTCAGTTACAGCACTGAGGACAGTGTGTAAATGACCATCAGCCTCATCTCAGTTTAGGCAGACTTGCTGAGAGGCAGCTGGTGGGATGTCCTACTGCTCCAGATTATACCAATACTGTTCTGACGTAGAAGGAGTTAGGAATGAGGATTTTAGGTATAGAGTTTTGCTCTCTCCAGACCATTTTTAATTTCTGTGAGCAGATTTATAAATAGATCTTAAATCATTAAGTGGAAGGGGAAAAAGTGCAAGGAACCCCAATGGGTAGATGAGCACTAAATCATTCATGTGTAGCTTTGGTCGCTAGTGAGGGGTTCACACAGGACACCTGGGCTTGTGTCCTCTGGTGCCCTGCACCTCTGTCCACGCTCCGCCTTTCAGCTGCCTAGTGGACCCAGTTGGGCAGTGTCTGGGCAGGAGATTAGCTTTTCATCTATATTATTAGCCCAAAACTTAGAACATTTGCCTCCATGAGTTTGCGGTAATCACTGTTTTAGACCCAAAGATTCATTATTTCATCCTGAATATTAAGGCTGTAGGATCTGGGGAGAGCACATCAAAGCTTACTGGACTCCAAGATTATGTTTGAAATGAGTAATCAAGATGTAATTAAAAAGTTAGAAAGCACTATTTTACAATACCTAACCTAAGAAAACATAAAATTAAATAATAGTGTTCTTTCTTGAAATGCGGTTCTAGGGGAAGGAAACTAATATTTACTTTGTAAATACTGTGTGCCAGACACTACATCTCAGCATTCTCCAGCCTTTTTGGCACCAGGGACCAATGCTCCTATGAGAATCTAATGCCTGATGATCAGAGGTGGAGCTTAGGCAGTGATGCTAGTGTTAGGAAGTGGCTGCAAATACAAATGAAACTTTGCTTACTCACCACTGCTCACCTCCTGCTGTGCAGCCTGGTTCCTAACAGGCCACAGATGGGTACTGATCTGCAGCCCCAAGGGTTAGGGACCCCTGATACATCTAGAGATAGAGATAGATAGATATAGTTACTTTGTCCTCAGAAATGCTCTGCGATGATTCCCTTTTACAAGGGAAAGTTGAGGTGGAGTAAGTGAGCAACTGGCACAGAGTTGAATGACTCCGCAGGATAGGATCTGGATTCAAACTGTGTGTTTGACTCTAGAGCGGTGTTTTCACTGTCAGCGCTCTTGACATTGAGCCAGAGAATTCTCTGTTATGGAGGCTGCACCCCTGGCTTCTGCCCACTAGATGCCAGGAGAATCCTCCTACTTGGGAAAAGCAGTAATGTCTCCAGATACTGACAAATGTCCTCTGCGGGTCAACATCGCCCCCTGTGGAAAACCACCACTGTGCAGGCTTTATTTTTCCTGCCATTGCACATTCAGAAGGAAATTTGGGGTTACCTATAAAGACCATAGGTGGTATAAATTACTTATGATTATAGTAATTTTTCTTACTATAAAGTAATAAATGCCATGTGGATGATTTGGAAAATAAATTGTTTACAATTTTACCACCTAGAGATACCTACTTTCGACATTTGGTGTGTTCCCTTCCAGTTACTTTCTCTGTGTATATATGTAGCTTTTTAAATCATACCATAAATATTTTTATATGGATTTTTATATTTAACATTATATCAAGTGCCTTTTCGTATATCATTAAAACCACTTGGTTTTAATAACTGCATTATATTCTATTATATGTTTATGCCGCAGTTCTGGTTAGCATTCCCCAAATGTTGGACATTTAGAGTTTTTCCAGTTTGTCCCTATCATAAATATTGCTTTAATGAACATATTTGCATATAAATTTTGTGTAGACTCCTGATAAATTCTCTAGGGGGTACATGTCTATGAAAAGAAAAAATGGGTCAAGCTCTACGCAAATTTTCAGGCTCCATTTCCTCCCAACTGTCATTTCTGTAAATGTTGGACTAATATGGCTGCTCTCTCCATGTATTTCATGGGAATCTTGTTTCTCCTGCTAACTATGAGTATCACCTTTTAAAAATCTTTTAACAGGGAAAAATGGCATTTTATCATCTTAATTTGATTACCAACAAAACTGACTGCCTTTCCATCTATTATCTAGCTATTTGCTTTTCTTATCTCCAAAGTACTTGTTAATGAGATGGGTTGCCTTTTTCCGAGCTCTAATTGTGTCTAACCTCTGCATGATTTGCTACTTTTATTTTTCACAGCGCTGGCTTATAGCTCAAGTTCCTTAAGCTTTTTAGCAGCAATAGAGGGAGACTCTGGACAAGAGTTAGGGGGAAGAGATGGAAGGGAATGCTTGTGTATAAATTTGAGATTACCTAAACGAGAATTAACTGAATCTTGAAGTTGGAAGAAGACGAGGGGAGAATGATTTGTGCGTGAGGTCCGCGGACAGTGAGTGAGAGAGGAGGTAGTGCAGAAATATCTGGTGAGGGATTTCCTGGGATAGCCACCAGGTGGTGCCACCAGCCCAGGATGAAGTGGTTTCTCCAGTCGCAGACAGCTGGGGAAGGATGTTAATAAGTGGTCCTGAGATGAGTGAGGTGATAAGGAGGCTGAATGCCAGTCACACACATAGGATGTTCACTATTTGGACATTTTTAATTGACCTACTAATGATCATGAGTTGGCCTGATGCACCTGTGCGTGGGGGCGTGAGGAGTAGAGGGGAGGTAGGTTAGGGCTGCTTTTAAATATATAAATATTTCTATAACTGTTTTATTGAGATATAATCCACACACTATACATTTAAAGCATATAATTTAATGGTTTTTAGTGTATTCACATTACCACGATCAGTTTGAGAATCTTTTTATCACCTCCAAAAGAAACCCCATTCACTTTAGCTGTCACCCCAACCCAACCTCTACCCCTTCCCCACCCCTCATTTTCCTTTTCCCAGACCCTGACAACTACTAATCTACTTTCTATCTTAATGAATTTGCCTACTCTGGACATTTTGTATAAATGGAATCATACAATAGGTGGTCCTCTGTGATAGGGCTGTATTCTGATTATTACTCACCCCAGCCAACACTACCCTAGTTTAATTTGTGACAAAGAGGCATCAGGGTAGCTAGATAAACTATTTCAAGTGCTATAGCATTTCCAAACGTGTTAGGACAGAGAAAACAACCTAAAACAGCAATTATCTGACCTGATAGATAATCAGAATCACCTGGGAAGCTTTCAGATGAAAGATTCTCAGCCCCAGTCTCTCCATGAATTTAAATTTGGTAGTTCTGGGAAGTTGGGCTGATTATAGGATTTCTTTTCCCCCATGCCGCAGGTGATTCTAATGATTGTCTAGCTGTCAGCAATGGGCAACAAGTCATGGAGGAAAGGAAACCTGGTTTTGAATAGAGGCATGAAAAGAACATGGACTTTCCCTACAAATTAACCTCTTGTGGGAAGGACTTGCACCCTCATCATTCTCCATGCTGATGTGCTACAATGCACATCAGAGTGTCATCTTTGACCCAGCAAGACAACAGTGCATATTTGAAGGCCATCAAATATGCTGTCAGTCTTATTTACTATTCAGCTGGGAAATATCTGTGTGTGATATAGCAGAAAGAACACTGAGAAGTCTGAAACTTGCCACAGTATTCCAATGACTACTCCCTAGGCTATTGTGAGCATCTGGAGGGGGTGGGTGTAAGATGTGGCACACTGCACAAATTAGGGTATTGGAATCACAGACAAGATGGGAGTTTAGAGAGCATCTTGTTCACTTTCCTCATTTCATAGTAGAGAAGACTGTGGTCCCAAGAAGTGAAGTTCCTCACTGAAGGTCGTATACCAGCTGTTAGTAGTACAGTCAGGACTAGGGCTGGGGATCAGATCTTTTGCCTCTTCTTACTTTTCCACGTCTCTCTCTTTTGAGACCTAAGGAATCATATCCAGTCTCCTTTCATTTTCAGAAGTGAGGAAACCCAGGTCTAATATGTTCGTGGTTACAGACCTAATTGATTTATATTTACTTTGGATGAGCAGGAGTTAAAATAATGACAGATGAAAAATCCAAGATTGCATTCATGGACGGCTTTTCAGAACAGCCAAGAGCAGATCCAAGTTTATGAAGCTGAAGCTTATGCAATTTGGAAATACTCTTTAAGAAGAAAAATACAAAATTGCAAATACAAAACTAGGTCCAGGGCCTTAGAATGAGGCTTTGCAAATGAAGCCCTGAATCTTAAACTACATTCACTTCACTGTAAACCCACTTCTAAGAACAGTAATAGCAAGAACCCTAATCCTGTGTGTTCTGCTAGATTCTTTTATTTGTATAAATAAATAACACGTGTTGTGCTGAGAACCATTTAGTCATCTCCTGCTGCACAGAATGGAGGCCATTCTGTCCACAAATACGTATTAAGTATCTGCTCCATGTAAAGAACACTGGAAAGGACAGAGAGAGGTAAGAAAGCTATATTCTCTTAGGAGATGAGGCTCAAAGGAATAATAACGAATACTGATGCCCGTCTTGCTTCCCAGCTGGTCTGAGCCAGTGATGACTAAAGGAGCCACATCTACCATTTGTGTCTCCAATTCTCAAAGAATCTTTCTCTCACAGTTATTCTTCTTCCTCTATCGAACAGGGAATGGATGTCAATGTGAGTAAAGCCCCTTGAGGTTTCTGGTGAAAACTTTTCAAGGTTTAATTATTTTTTTTGTAGTTATACCCCTCTACCCCCACCTCCCCCAAATCCTTCAAGTCTCAAGTAACTGCCTTGAAATGAATTAAAAGTACATTTATTCTTTGGGGCAACTTTTTCCTAAAATGTGCCTAATACCACTGAAATAATTCAAATAACATGCATATCCTGAATAGTCTTCCTGCATATTCTCAAAAAAATTATTCTATTTCCATTTCGGTAAGAAGGTGTCTTTAACTACTCTATTTCAATGATCACGTTAACATTAGCTCCTGTGTTTAACAACAAAAAGCTGGGTTTCTGCCACTTTCTGAAAGATAACATGGAGATAGAGATAAATCTAGGGTCAGGAGGGGAATTAGTTTAATGGAGAGTGTTTTGTTTGTTTTATTTAGCTTTTTATTGTTACACTTTGTTTTATTGAATCCTTGTAGAGAAGTGAGGTCGTAAGTTCCTTTAGGTAAAGCCTAGGACAGTTTGTGCCTTATCAAAATTTCCTTTTCCATTGGTGGAAGAAATGGCTGAGCCCTCAGTGTCATCCAAAAACTCATTTTGTTTTTCATGAAGATTTCCTGTCCTTCAGAAACGCGTTTTCTGGAATGTTACAGCGTGAAGAGGCATTAAAACCTTCCGAGCGTTTACAACAACCCCATGAAGGGTTCGGAGCTAGTGATTTGAGGAGTGGCCAGTTACTTCTGATGTCATAAACAATCTCATCAGTCATGTGTCCCTCCCTGTTTGAATTATGAATTTCAAACATCTTCACAAGTTCTTCCATGGTAATTCCAAAACTCTTAACAAATCAATCCTAAGAAAAAAAATAAACAAATATGAAGAGGAGCAAAAGGATATTTAGGATATGGTTTTAATTAAAATTTTTATGTTTCCTTTCTCAAAATCTTGTATAAGCCATTAATATGAAAAAAACAAGCCTCTGAGTAGGAAAGCAATCAAGGCCATCACCATGAGAGATTTTGAATTATATAATAAACAAATGGTTTATTTGTTTTTCTCATTAACACTAAGAGAGTTGAGTCATGATTGTAGCTATTTAAAATACTGAATGGCTGTTGAATTCGGCATACATAAGGATATATCATAGAAAATGTAGATACATCCTCCATCAGCCTGTGAAACAGTGAACCTGGTGCTGTTACATCACTTCTAGTAAAGGTTCTACTAGAGAAGCACACCCAGTCGGCACTCTCAAACCGCCTGAGGTAGGTTGGAACTATCTGGATGTCTGCCTGTGGCATTGCTCCCGTGTGACCATCCAGTTTGCCAACTATCCAGGCCCATTTACCTCCGTTCCCATTCTGCTGGCCCTTTGGCTATTTCTCTGTTTATTGACACCTGAATCAATCCAAGGGGACAGAAATGAACATTTATTAAGTGCTATGTTTGTGCCAGTTAATCTTCTCAACAAAGTATTATTATCACCCTGTTTTACAGAGAAGGAAATTCGTATTTAAAGAGGTAAGACAACTTGTCCAGGATTACATAAGTATAGAGCTCGTGCATTGTAAAATGACAACCACTTAATATTTGCCAGAATCCATGCAAAAAGCCTTCCAAGGACTATTTCATTTTATTTTGTCCTCATACCAACCCCTTAAGATTGGTATTTACTTGTATCGTCATTTTACAGACAATGTCATACAGCTAGTTCAATGGGCCCACGTTGAAACTCAAGCAGTTGGACTGTAGACCCTTTACTCTTGCCCATCGTGTCAATCCTCCTTTAGGTACTAAGCTGTCCAGTTTAGACACCAGCCACACATGGCTCCTGAACACTTGAAATGTGGCTGGTGTGCTCTGAGTATAAACTACACACCAGATTTTGAAGGAAGTATAAAAAAAAGGGTGTAAAACATCTCATCAGTCATTTTTTATATTGATTACATGTTGAAATGAGAATAATTTAGACATAACGAGATAAATAAAATAATTACATTTAATTCACCTGCTTTTTAAACTTTTTTGAAAGTAAGTTACTAGACAATTTAAAAATACCTGTGCGTCTCACATTATATTTCTTTTTTGTTTGATTGGTTCTTCTTTTTATTTATTTAAAAATATTTTTCGATTATAATTGACATTCAACGTTATGTTAGTTTCAGGTGTGCAGCATAGCGGTTAGACATTTATATAACTTACAAAGTGATCCCCCTGATGGTCTAGTACCCATTTGATATCATTTATAATTATTACGGTATTATCAACTGTTTCCTATGTGTATTCATGTTATATTTCTACAGGGTAATGCTGCTATGTGTTATTCCAAGTAAAGAAAGACTGAAATTTACTCAGGCCAACATTGTTTTTCATCAATAGTTCTAATTAAAATTTTGGTTGTGGTTCGGTGAGGAGGTCGAAGCCATTTAAAAAAAAATTCCCAGGCAGAGGTCACATGGATACGAAAGGAAGAAACCAGGAATGTTTGTGTGAGATGGAAAAATTACAGGCAGAAAAACTATACCAAAAGTTTGCAGAAGATTTAGTCTGAGTGAACCTCCTCCCCACAAGCACACACCACCTGCTCTCTTCTCCTGAGTCGAGAATTAAAAAAAAAAAAAAGAAAAAGAAAAAAGTAATAGCTGACAAAACTTGGAACCAGAAAAGAATGTCCTGCAAGGAGATCACTGTTTGTCCAAAACATGTTTATGCTAGCTATTTATAAAAGACATTTACTTATTTACAGCAGCCTTGTACGGAGAAAGGGAAGCAAGAGGTAAATAATTAATGCAGGTATGAATTCGTATGGCCAAGTGAGAATGTTCATTGTCGTGGCCCAGAAGGTTTTCCCCGACCCAAATTGAGCCCCCTTGTCTTAATCCAAAAATGAGTAGAAGGGACTGCCATATGAAATCATCTCATTCTCAAGCTTTGTACCCCGGTCTGGGTTAGGGTGCTGCTCCTGTGGTCAGTGCAGAACCTCAGAAAGGAGACTCTTGACACCAAGCCAGTCGACAGAAGGGGCTCGGGGCTGGCACAGCACTGCCACCGCCCTCCTCCACTCTCCAGGATGTGCCCGTTATGACCTCTGCTGCCCCTTGGTCACACTCCTCCTCAGCCATGTTTTTCCAGTGATCTACTTCCCCTGGAAAGACCAGGCTGGCTGGAAAAGTTCAGTCTTAACAAACACCATCAAAGTGCTTTGAGTCCGGGGCAGTGGAGGACCACCTCCATCATCACGATGTCTGTGGCGTCAGTGTCATCTGTCTGCTCACCCATTCATTGTATCCTTGTTTCCTAGGCTTCTGCAGGTCTCTGTTAGTCTTCTCTTTTGTGTTGCAAGCTATCTCTTTGTACCCTTGATCACTAATTATGAACCTCTTATCCATTTACTTGGCTCTGGTATAGCCTTCGATGTCCTACCTACATTGATTTCTGCCTGCCTTCCGGGATCATCACTATCCCTGTGCTTTCCTCTGACCTGAGAACTTGACATGTCCTGCTTGTCTCTTTAGCTGGTCCACCAGGAGGCCTGGAATTCCTGTTAGTGAAGTCACTTCTTTAAGATAAAATGATTATCCCAGAAATTCTCTAAATGCAGAGTGATGCATTTAATTAGTACTCATTATCATGTTAGTAGAGGACCTTACCCAAAGGAATGAAACACTGGGCTTGTCATATCTTTGAGAATAGAGATGTGTGGCACGGGCTCTGGACAAAGGATGCCATCCTTAAGCGAAGTTTCAGAAAGGAAGATGCAGTTGGGGGGCTTTAAATAATCAAAGACATCAGGACTCTCAATGGAAATAGGTGCTAGAGGGCGCAAGTTCATATTTTGACTTTTTCACAGTTTTGTCCATGTCCTCGCCTAATCTCAGCCCCCACCACAATTTTATGTCCCATTATTTTTTCAACGATAGTTGATAACTCAGCTTAAGCTCCACTGACTCCCAGCTAAATCATATAATTTCGGCAAGAATCATAGAATAAAGATTTTAAAAGACCCCAAAAAATCCTATAAAAATTCAGCTCAAAAACAGACTTGGCCTCCATATGAATTGCTGAGACTTCATTTCAGGCAGCAAATGAAATTACATGAAGGCGCTGAAAGTGCTACTGCAAATTACCTATTAAAGTGACTTTTTCAAAACTTACAAAATTCACAGCTATCCTAAACATGCCTCATTTCCAAGTTAATGTATTTTATGTTAATTTGGGATTGTTGTATGTGTGTGTTGAGGAGGGGCGGGGCTTGTGGTGGCTGCAGGAAAATTAGTTAAATTCACAGAATAAAATTTGAACTTTTGTAAATGAGTAAACAGCCAAAACAAACACCGCTTTAGAAAAAAAAAATACACATTTTCGTCTTTTGAAAAGCAAGCAATGCTTAAGCAAAATACCTTAAAAGTGAACTAAAAAGCTTTTCTAAAATAAACAACTCTGCTTGTGATCCTAAATTGGGACCATATGTAGATGTGAAAGCTACAAATGCAGTACATTAGACTCTGAGTCTCTGCCTTCGCTGTTTGCGTGCCTCCAAGTAGATGATGATAATACTGCCTCTAGTCCCGAAGGAGCCTGCGTGTTTCAGATCCTAGTATGAGGGGGGAAGTTGAAGAAAGAAAGAAAAGGAATGAAAACAAATGCCTTTCAAGACAAAATATCTGAACAATGAGTTTTATTTTGCCTCTGTGCCAGCAAACTCAATTCAAACCTCTCCTCCACGTATAGGATGGGGCCAGCAAAGTGCGGTGTGTTTGCCTACGGTGTGGGCCCTGTGGGGAAGTCCCTGTGAGGGACGGGGCTGCATGCACTCAGAGCATTAGGATAGCTCTAGCAAACGGCCTGGACCAGCCCCTTGCCCTGGGGCAAATCAATGAATAAGCCAATTCAGCATAGATAGAATCATTCCTTTGTTTTTCTCAATTACCAAATGCTGTGTGCTTTGGGGTCACTTGTCATGGGTTGAGAGAATGTGGATATTGCAACATAAGTCCTCACCATTCTAAACAGCTTCAACTAAATTCTGTTACTAGGGAGGAGAAGAGTTGAGGCCATAACATCCATCTCTAATTGTAAGTGACCATATGCTCATTTTCTCATTCTAGGACACATATTTCTCTGTCTCCATAGGGCTCATGGTTTCCCCCACCGAACTGACACATACATCAGATATGTGTTGATGTGGATGTGTTTTGTCCCCTGTAACTGGACACAAATCCTTGAAAGATTATGCCGCCTGGGTGGGGTTGGGGGATGCCTACTCCTGAAAACAATAAGTAGGGTGAGTCCAAGTATTAATTTAATTATTTCATTTTAAGTTGAGAAGGAGGCACTGCTGTTCATAAAAAGCTCAGCTGTTTCAAGTCCTTGTTGCAAACATAGGACTGTGATCACCAGAATGAAAAATACGTAGGATCATTAATTTGGGCTCTGTTAATCATGCTGTTAGGAAATGTTGATTGGATAATAAAAGCAGCTAACATTTATTGAGTGCTTACAACACGTATATCAGGTACTGAACTGAGCATTTTACATATCACGTTTGATCCTCCCACAAGCATACCGTTCGCAAGTTCAAAAAGGAGAAGACTGAGGTCCAAAGAGATTGGGATGTTATCACGTGCATGGCAGAATGTGAACTTGAACCCAGTGCCCTAACGACAGGTGGCTGTAAAAGGGGTCTGTTTTTAAAAGTTGCTCTCTCTTTTCTGTGGGTCCTCAGTTTATGAAAATTAGTTGCTTTTCATAAGTATGAATTTGAGGGCTGTCATTTCTCACCAGAAATCAAGGCCACGGAGTTGATTTTGAAGATGGACATGTACAGAACCTATGCTTAATGCTCAGCTCACTTAAATTATTTGGGATGAAACAGAGATATTCAACATCTAAATTTTTAAATCCCACTCTGAAGTTGATAATTTCTTTCACGTGGCTTTTCCCCCCATTAATAAGGGATAATTTGTTTGTCTTTCTACAGCCTTTTCTCCTGCTTCTGTCTTCTTTGCTCCAGGGCAGATAATATGTATAGTGACACTGCCTGAATGTTGTTCTGAGGAGGAGAAACTCAAGGCATGGCTTGTACAGGTGACAGATTAGTCCACTGATCTTTGGGAAGCGATTGCACTTTTTGTAAAAGTGTATGTGTTTACATCAAGTCGTGGAAAAAAACCCAGAACTTTGGGGGCCTGCCAGACCTTTCGCAGTAAGGCCCTTGGGATTTCCTGCGATGTGGGGCTTCTCTTCGTCCCCTGTGTCCACACAGGTGCAGACTGTGTCCTGCTTCATCCCCTTCCATCCCTACTCTGCGACCTCTGAAACAAGATGTCGGGCACCTCATCTGCCCCACTTTAATCTTCCCTCCTCTTTGCTTCGTCTGGGGGCTTTTTCCATCTCCCCACGTTCTTTCCTTTTTTCCTCAGGTGCTCTCTCTCCTTTGCCCCTTCAGCTTTCTGTTAGGAGTCTGGGGGGGAGGGGGAAAGGAGGACAGCATTAGTTGGAATAACCTATCTGACTGCTTCAGTCTCCCAGACTGTTAACAAAAGAAAAACTGGTCCTTGCTTTATAAATGATGTATCGCGACGTGCTGGAGGAATGAAGGCCGAGACCACAGTGTATTTTTAGCGTCTGCTGTTTGTGGTAACATAAGTGAAAACTGCTGGACCCATTCCCTTCAGCTGAATGGCTGGTATTCAGGAGAGTGTGCCCACTGCCTGCCAGATTCTCCTGACGGAACTCCCTTTTTATGAGGTGAGTGACTGGCTCCTTGGCACCCGGCTGCCTTGCCACAATTCTCCTTTATTGCCCAGCGCTGGTGCCCAGTTGCATAGTTCCTCAGGCAGCCCCAGCGTGGGGCCATGGGCAGGGGTGGGAGTATGGATGAGACTGCAGGCTGTGAGCTTGTCAGGCTGTTACCAAACTGTGAGGCAGAGACTACATGGCAGGGGCCGTGTCTGGATGCTCTAAATCTATCTTCTGGCATGATGCTGGCACTCAGACTCGAAAGAACCACAGTAGCGAGGACAATGGCTGGCTCCCCATCTCAGCATCATTCCCATTCCACTGGTGCTTGGCTAAAGTGGGAAGTTGACCCCTTTGGTCACTGATACTTTGGATCCTCAGAGTGAGCTAGAAAACATGAGAGGCCCCTATTATTCTGACAGGTCATTCTACCAACTATTACTCTGGAGCTAGAGCTAATCTAATCTTTGGAGGATGGAAACCCACTGTAAAGGGTTTGTGTGGGCTTCATACTGCCCCGTGGAGGGTCTCCTGGTGCCATCAGTGAAGTGGAAACAGTGCTGGAATCCTCAGTCTCCAAATAGCACCAACTAGCTAAATGGCTTTAGGCAAGTAACACTCCAAGGACGCACTTTTGCACTTAAAATTGTGAGTAGTAATGCTTGTCCTACTGACCTCATTAAAATGTTTTTAATAAGGATATAAAAGTACTTTGAAACTATTGAAACCATGATATTACAAAAAGCAGGGGCAGGGGAGTGGTACAGGTCCCCATTTATTTTCTTCATTTCCGACCAACCTTGACTTCTGTCAAAACTGTCTCCTCCAGCCCCAGCCAGGCGGGGCTCTCGCATTATCATAAAAAACATCACTTATACTGTGAGAACTTACCTTCGTGAGTGAGTTATTTACCTGCAATCCCCACAGAATTAGCTTGAATGAGAAAGAGTACTGCAGGATCCTTTTCTTGTGAAATGTGAGGAGTGCCTCTTTATTAGAGTAAAACCTTGAAGTCATAGGACTTCTTTTATTAGAGTTAGAACCTTAAAGTAAAAGGATTTCAACTGTAGCTGCAACTCCCTTGTTTGAAGCCTCAAGTACCTTTTAAAAAGGCCTCTCGGCAGTCACACTGGATGTCACAAAAACTCCATGAACCAAAATGGTTACTGCAATTCTCTCTCAGAGCTGATTTAATCTTTACATATAATTTGAGTAAGTCTGGCTTGCTCATTTCCAACCCATTGCTAGTGAAAGTGTAGTTTGTGAACCAACAGCATCAGCATTACCTGGGAGCTCGCTAAAAATGCAGAGTCTCAGGCCCCGCCCTCACCTATTGACTCAGTCTGCATTTTGACGAGATCTCCACATGATTCATGTGTGTGGTAAAGCAAATTAGAAGACAGGACTTACTTAATCCTAGGCGCACTCTTGGTTTATTTATTTAAGTACTGTACTTCATTATGGAAAGGATTTGAGATGACTAGGATTAATAGCTTACAAGGGAGGAGGAGACAAAAGCCATAGCAGCTGGGACCATTTAATATAGTTATGTCATGGTATACACTTTAATACTCTGTGAGAACACACTGCTACAACACTATCAAGAAGGGGTAAAGTCATATCTCAAAGCTACTGTTTATTTACCTAAAATTCATAGTGAAAATTTTCTTTTAATGTGGTTAAATAAATACTGATGTTTAAGGGGACACATCAGTGATCTGGGTATACTATATGGAAAGCCATATTCTCCAGTAAAAAAATAAGTGAGACGTTACTATAGTTGGAAACCTTAATTCATTCAGATTTTGTTTTTTTACAGTGCATTTAGGAGAGTCAAATGACATCAAGATAAGGTATGATCACCAGTACAACAACTAACCCATGACTATTCAGAGCCAAGTAAAATTTAGGGGATCAATTTCATATTTTCATTCACCAGACACTGGCAACTGACCTTCAGAGTCACTAAGTCAGGAAAATGGATTTGAAACCAAATGGAGTTTTTAATTAACCAGAAAAGTTAGTACTCTTTTCTGGATAAGGGTGTATTGGAAGTACTGGATCCCAGCTGTTAATCATCATGAATTCTGCTGGGAGCTGTCATATTGGGACCAGACAAGTCCATGGGAAAGCATGGAGCTAATGTTGACCAGATAGCCAACTGAAACAGCTCAACCACCCAGCTGAATCACCATGCAGAGGAGGGAGAATTCAGGCACATAGCCTGGGATGGGAACATAGAAAAAAGCTGAAAGCTATTGAAAAAATCCCCCAGGATGTGGAATAGAGCCTCAGCAGATTTTTAGGGAGGGTTCCAGTACAGGCCAAGAAGGAGATTTGAGGCCCCTGGCCCAGATCAGAGCAATCCATGTCTCCTTCCCTTTCTTTCTTATTCCTTGCCCTCCACCACTTTGAACATGACAACTAACTGCCAAAATGCTGCAAAGAAAACCTACCAATAATTTGATACCTAGAGCCTGGAAATAAACAGCTGCACAGTACCAATCTTATTTAAAGCAAATTTTATGTAAACAAAACTGGGCTTAAATTTTATTTGGCAAGAATTAAGCATTTTTTATTTATTCTAGAGACATTTGTGGAGTGCTATGGCTGTGATGGGAAAAGATAAGTAAAGCATCATTACAGGGTAGAATTAATTAATTGCCTGAAATAATTTTAAAGCCATAATGAAAGGTCCTGTCTTTACCAATGGCATTATTTTCTCAAATCAGGAAGCCTCTAGACTTTGGAAAGCTTGTAGACTCTTGACTCATATTTCCCTTATGCACCGTTTGAAATCTGTTTTTTTGCTTCTCTTGTTGCAGCCACGCTAACCCCAATCTTACCCCTGAGTTTCAGCAATAGCTCTATAGCAGGCCTTCTTAACTCTTCTCCAATCTACCTTTGTATAGTGGTGTTCAGAAGAACACTTGGACACACCAGATTTGGAGTGGGGGCACTGGGTTTTTTTTTTTTAAACTCCACAAGTGATTCTAATGTGTACCCCTAGGTAGGAATAGAGCTTTAAAACTGTTGCCAAATTAATATTTTATACAACTTCCAATGATTGCATTGCTCTCTTGCCCTGAAAGCTTTGGTTGCTGCTTATCATTATATAAATTCATACTTTTTCTGCTTGGCATTGTTCTTCCCTCTCATGTAGTTCCTCCCTTCTCCAACAGTGCTCATCACCAATGCTCAAACATTCCATGCTCACATCTACCTCTGTCCCCTCACTTGTGGTTTTTCCTTTGCCACCAGTAAGGATGGATTTTGTTTTTCATGATTCAACTCAAGTGTCACCTCTTCCAAGGAAGTTTCCCTGGCAAGTTCCTTGTTTCTTGAATTTCTACACCATTTACAGTCTATACCATAATGAATCGTATTGGGGAATATGTCTTATCACATAGCACTGGCTTATCATGTTAGCCTTAAACAGCCAGTGAGAATGAAGAACCAACTAGAAAGCAGGAACCATGTCTTTCACATTTAGATCTTCTACAGCGCCTAACATAGTCATCAGTATGTTGCTTCTTGCAGGAAGTCCTCCATGTTTTAGATCTCGGTTAGATATTTCTCCTCTACACACTTGTGCCATCTTGCTGTATTCCAGTTACATTATAAGTGCATCACAACTCTCATTTTAAGTAATTGCTTCTTTGTGTATCACCCTGTAGATTATAAACACTGTGAGAACAGGGCCCACATTTATCTGGTGCATCACTGACCCCCTAGCCGTTAGTCCAGGTCTTGATATATGCTCAATACACTTTTTTTAAACATACAGAACAATTAATAAACACATGTTTGGTTGAGACTGGGACAAATGGACCAAATAACATCCATAACATCATAACATTTTAGTTGACTTGGCTTCAGGTGTAATAGGTAAGCATAATCTAAACATTATAATGAATCAGATAAATAGCATTTGGTTGTATACTCAACGATATCATTTTCTGATATATAACTGATAATGAACTTATCAATTTATTATTATTACCAAATTATTTTCTACAC
>CM053509.1:59958365-60062485 GCA_028627145.1 Eidolon dupreanum
TGGTGGTACATTGAAGGGACAAAAATTTTGTAAAAGGATGAGAAGAAATCACAAAGGAGAATAACAGCAATAAATCTGACTACATAAATATTAAAAACTTATGTTAACAAAATATTGTAACAATATCCAGAATTTGAAGTCAGACAACATGGGAAAATATTTACAGGAACTGTGACATCCAAAGGCTCGATATCTTTTTTATGTAAAACGTTCATACAAATTTATAAGAAAAACACTGAAGTTCCAAGAGCATAAACACAACTCACGAAAAAGAAATTAAAACTAATAAATAAACACATGGAAAAATATTTGACTGGCTTGGTAATAGGATATTAAAAATAAAACAGTAATTTTTCTAAAAGCCTTTTCAATTAGCAAGGAAAGCATAAAAATTATTTTTATAAAACTCGATGCTGGGAAGGATGTTGTAAAAGTGGTATTCTCATATTTTGTTGATAATACTTTATAAATTGGTACCTCCTTTTTGGAGAAAAGTTTAGCAATATAATATACAGAACCACAAAAATATTTATAGCCTTTGACCCAGTAATTTGACTTATGGGAATCTATCCTGAGGAAAATTAATCCAAAATATGGAAAAAATTAAATATCTAAGAGTAAACTGGGAAACACTAAATGTCCCACCAGGAGAATGACTGATATGCCATGATAGAGATACTGGCATAGCCCTTTGTAGTTATGAGGATTGAGACCATGCAGCCACATGGGAAGATGCTTGTGTTTTAATATTAAGTGAAATATGAATAAACATTTATATATAAAATGATATGCAGAGGAGAAAAGATTGAAGTATAATAAGTTTTAAGTGATTGATCTAGAATGGTAGGAGGATAGTGACTTTTACCTGCCTCTTTTTGGGTGTGTGTTGTCATTCAGCCCATTCTCATGCCTGGATGCCAATCGCCTCCCTTTCTTTCCCCCCACCTCCCAAACCCCATGCCCAACTTCCAAAGCCCTACCCATTTGTGTCAGTGCCACTCAAGTTTCATCTTGTCCAAGAAGCCCTCCCCATACTATCATCCAAATGAAACTCTTCCTTTTCTATGCTCTCATAATGCTGTATTGACATTTCTGTTACAGCATGTATATTATGTGCCTTGCGTGAAAATGATGTACATGCAGTATGTGTTTGTTTCCACAACTAAATTTTTAAACCCTTGGAGGCAGGAATTGTTTGATTCTTTTTCTCTTGCACAACATAGAGTACAGTGCTTTGCTTGTATGGTGTGCCTGAATAAATATTAGCCGAAATGAATTCAGTTGCACTGAAATGACCTACTTCTGATTCTGTGGCAGGGGGAGCTCATGAAGGCCTACAGCACTTGGGTCCTTTTGGCAACATCCCAAACATCGTGGCAGAGTTGACTGGTGACAACATTCCCAAGGACTTCAGTGAAGATCAGGGCTACCCAGACCCTCCAAATCCCTGTCCTGTTGGAAAAACAGGTAACGGATGTGCCTGTAGGTCCCCATGGATGGTAGCAGCTTTAGGAGGACATTAAAATTCTAACATCGTCTATAAGTAGTCCAAGAAATAGCATTTATGGTCTGATGAGTCCCCATGTATATGTAAGTAGATTGGAAAGAGAAATTGATTCTAGAATCCTCAGTGAGTTCTGGTGTTCAGATACACCCGCAAAACAATCTGTTGCCACGTCCTTTATCTTCTGTCTCTCTTTCTCTTTGGGAGCTGATGCTCTTTTCAGCACATGCTATTCTTTTAATAAAAAATGATTGTTTTTTTCCCCCCCCCTCTTCTTTGATACAACTGCTGTCCGTTTTTAGTGTCTTTGGAACTGGTTGTTTAGTTTGTGGATTACCCACATCCATTTGTTTTCCTTGCTTCTCTTGACAATCGACATTCCACCTGTCTTAACCAGTTAGCTTCTATCCTGAAATATTTCTTTGGGAGGCAGGAGGTAGCATGAGAAAGAGGGTAAGAAGTTGGCTAAGGAAGAAGGTTGAAACTTTTCTTGCTGCTGGTATATCCTTCCCACTTTCCTGCTCTGTAATGCCAAAGAACATGAAGGGTGAGTGGGCTACATGTATGATGGGCTTTGAGCTGCTTGCCTTGGTGGTTATAAATAGTGACTCTAGACTCAAACTACCTGAATTCAAACCAAGGTCAAGATGTGTGACCTTGAACAAGTTAATTAACCACTTTGCATCTCAGTTTCCACATTTGTAAAATGGGAGTCATGGGAAATAAATGAAATTATCCATGTTAAGCACTCGGCACAGGACGTAGCACAGAGTAAGGACTCATTAAATGGCATCTTGATTATAATTAGCTTTGCCACTAGTAAGTAATGAATCTCTCTCCTTGGGCTTGTGTTAACTTTTAGTATGAGAGTAATAGTCTTTTTCCCCAAGCCTAATAAAAATAACAGTTGGTACTTATTATCCTTACTTCACATATGTGGAAACTGAAGCTTAGAGAGTAACATACCCAAGGTTATCTATGTAGCATGTAGCAGAGCCAAGACTCAAACCCAGGCCTGCTTGATTCAGGACAGTACACTCAATCACCATGACAAATTGTCTTGCTCTGAAAATTGTGACAGCATTGGCCCTTCAGCTTTTCTTAAACATAATGCAGGCTCTCTCTGGAAGACAGTCTCTCTGAAAAATATTCTTCTTTTCATTTAGGGTGAGCCCTCTTTCTGTCATGGGGCACAGCGCCTCCCTCCTGGGACGGAACAAAGTAGTTGGATGTAGCCAAACCAGTGTGGGGATGCTGGCCCAGGAGTGCAGGAAAACCTGAATCACTGCACAGATCCAATCACTTTAGCCACATTTTACTTGCTCCTAGGGCTTCGAATGGGTAGGAAGAAAGACCAGTTCAGAGTTGGAAGACCAGCTATCTCCATGGGGATTTGGTTAAATGGATTAGATATAATATAATGCAGTGGTTCTCGAAGTATGGTTCCAGGACCAGCAGCATCAGCATTGCCTGGAAACTTGTTGGAAATGCAAACTTTTAGGCCTGCCCCCAGACATATTGAATCAGAAACTCTGGGGGTAGGACCCAACAATCTGCATTTTAATCTACCTTCCATATGATTCCTATGTAAAGGCTGAGAACCATTGCTATAGGAGAATGGAGAGAGAACCAGTTTGAGCCTAGAGATCTGTGTTCCAGTAGCCACTTTACTTCCCTGGACCTAAGTGTCTTCTTCATCTGTAAAATGAAGATATTGCCAGTGCTTTTAAAAAAAAAAAAAACATACTATGTAGTTCTAGGTTATCCTGAAAAAAGAAAAATTCAGATTTATGTAATGAAGTACTTAAGAGCTATGAGACAGAGTAATTGAGGTGGGCTGATAGAGTTGGATAAAAACTTAACTCCCAGACCCTTTCTTGTCACAGATTATCTGCCATTTCCTTACTATCTTTCCATTAAGTTAACATATTGTTCATTCATTATTCTACCATAATTTGCCTTCTAAAAAGGAAATCTTTACTAGATGTGATCATTTGCAAGAAATATGTAAGAAATTGCTTGAGATATACTTCACTGAGAATCATAACACACCACACAGTTGAACAATCCAAGAATAAAACATTGACTTCTCCTTCCCATGCTATGTTTTCCTTTGAATCATGACCCACTAACCCTGGACAGAACAGCAGAACTCAGAGAGTCCATTTTGTCCATTCTCAGAGATAGGCTGTGAATTCCAGGGCACATTTTCAAGCCAAGACACCTTAGATTCCCAGAGCTGGGCTTTATCTCTACTTCTCAGTCTGGGTCCACTCAGAGGTACTTGGGGAAACAATTATGAAAAGGTTGTAAAGTTGCCATGTGCAGACTGCCAGAACTTTTGCTCTCCTTTTCCTATATGTTAATTGCTGTAGATGAAGAAGTTAGATAAATAGTTCAGTGAAAAGTGGGGAGCCACTATAGAGATACATTAAGGATTTTTTCAAAATGCTAATGACTTCCACAACAGCTTCATGCTGCTAAGAGCTGAGAGACTGAATGCAGCTGCTAGAAGGTCTTAGAGCAGCCTCAAGAGACTAGACTACCTGGCTGACTGCATTAGATCCCTTTTAGCATTGACTTTGGGGCTTCATTATCCCTTTGAAAAGGGACTCTTTCTTCTCCCTAGCCCTGCACAAAATTCACAATCCCTCCCTGCCCACCTCTTTTAAGCTGTTACCTAAAGCACATTAGAGACAGGAAAAAAATGACTAATTTTCAGAGGATTGTGTCTAGTAATGATAGGGCATAGGTAACAGCAGTAGCCAAGAGGGACAACCTTTCTTGGGTTTGAATGGAAGACATGCTTTATTTCAAAGAGTAGTCACAGTAAAAACAAAACAAAACAAAAAACTGTCATTTAAAGACAGACAGTGGGAAGAGAACTAAAACCAATAAGAAACCTATTATGTGCCAGATGTTCTGTGTATAATCATCCCTAGTCCTCATAGCAGTCCTGTAAGGCAAGGATATGATTATTCTCACTTCACAGATGGATAAATGGACTTAGAGAGACTAAGTTAACTTTCCCAAGGAAATAAACCCATCTATCACTTATGAACCAGGATTTGAACCCTGAGCTCTTGTCTTGTCTGACTTCAAAGTTTATCCCGTTATCACTAGAACACACAATGTCAAGTACTATCCGTTGTTGTTGTTCTTGTAAAATGTACTTTCTTCAAGAAGCTGAAATTGTTTCTAAACAGCTCACCTAAGAAAACAAAATGAATCACTTGGAATGGGAGTATATTAGTTAAAGAAATACTTGCTGTTATAACAGAGAAAAAATTATAGTGGCTTAACACAATAGAAGTTTATTTCTCATCTATGTGAAGTCCCGCCAGAGGTAGGTGAGGGTGTGTGTGTGGGGGGGTGAAAGGTTCAGTAACTCATACTGCCATTTTTTGTCTTTACATTTGACATCAACAGTTGCCCTGGTTGGCCACCTGCAGCCAGCAGAACAATGAGGCGGGGGTGGAGGGGTGAGTGGGCAGGGAGTGAGGTTCATACAGGAGGTTTTTATAGGCCAGGCCTGGAAGTGGAATACTTCACTTCTGCCCACATCCCATTGGCCCAAACTCAGGCATATAATGCCACCTGATTGCAAAGCAAGGCTGAGAAATTGGCTGCGTGCAGAGTGGGAAAGGGAGGTGAGTTTGGTGGACAGCCAACCAGTCTCAGTCTCACTGTCAAGAAGCAGAGTGAGAGTTTGGGATGACCAAATCTCATAGGGCAAGTGACTTAGAGTGACTGATGTGAATAGAATCTGACTTTTGGGTGTCTAGTTGTTTTTAATAAATTAACTCTTAGAATAATGATAAATGCCTTGGCCATTCCTTAAAAACCTTTTGCTGTTTGCAGTAGATGATGGATGTCTAGAAAACACCCCTGACACAGCAGAGTTCAGTCGAGAATTCCAGTTGCACCAGCACCTTTATGATCCAGAACATGACTACCCCAGCCTGGGCAAGTGGGTAAGTTCAATCACAGTTACTAGTAGATTTTATACTTTGCTGCTCTAAAAGGTACTGATGGCAGAGATGAGCAATGCGGGTGGGGAGAGAGAAGAGAAATTGTTTAGAGGCTGATTTTTCGGAAATCTCTGGTTGAGAGGGACTTTATATAATCATATTCCAAACCACACTTATATGTCTAGCGTACAATATACCAGCCTATCTGAACTGCTGATGACCTGAACTGATCTCATCAGCTATAGTCTCCAGAGCCTTCTACTCCAGTCTACTCTACAGCCTAGGTCATAACACATCCTAAAGTCTCACCAGTATTTTACAAAACTTATAGGAAACATATAATTAAAAAAAAAAGATGACTGAGAAAATTTGCAAACATTATCTCTAAACTGAGAGAGATGACATGACCTCTGCAGAACTAAGGGAAACTGATGCCAGAAGCTTAGAAACAGATGTATGTAATTGAGTTATGAAAAGAGAAGAAAAAATCCAAAATGTGTAGCATTGAACTTACTGTCAATATCAGGCAAGAATCTATAATTGCCAGTTCAGGAAATTGTTTATAAGCACTTGGAAAGAGAAATCATGACCATTTGGCACAAGTTTGCTAAAAACGAGTTTTAGTCAAAGTAATTATATTCTGTTTGTCAGCATTATTCATTTACTTGACAGCTTAATGAAGGAAATGAAGTGAGCATGGTTCATTTGGACTTCAGCAAAGTATTTGATGAGATCTTTCATGATTTCTTATTGGAAGAGATGGCAAGATATAGCCCAGGCAAGAGAACATCACCAAAAGGTAGCTTGTTAAAGAGTCCACATCAATAGGGAGAGAGATTTCACATGGTATCCTGCATGCCCACATTTTTATAAATGTTTATAATAAAAAATATATAGAATGTGTACTCATCAGATTCTCAAAAGATGACACAAAGCTAGCACTGAGTGACAGAGTTAGGATTCAGAATGATTTTTATAGGCTAGAACAATGAGTCAAATAAGATATCGTTTAAATGGGAATATATCTATGTCCCTGTGGTTAGGCCTGTGTAATCAAATGTGACAAAAAATGGAAACATATGCACTTGAAAAGAGAAATCTTTCTAAGCACTAATTCACATATCAAGATGGTCAACAAATCTGTGGAATGAGTGAATGAATGAGTAAATGAGCAGATATTCCTAACTGCCTAAACCCTTCTAAAGCTATTGATCCCTTCTCAACTCATTACTGGCAACTGACTTTGCTTTTTGTTTTATTAAGAATGTTGTCTCAGGACTAAACTCTCCCTTCCTTTTACACTGTTTTAGAGAGAGGTGTCCCTCTTCACTGTTTGATCATTTTCATTTTTTTCATCATCATGCTTAACACTGCACTGAGTTGATTTAACATGCAGCCTTCAACATGCACACATTTCCTGTCTTAAAACAGCAAAGCAACAATACCCTTAAGTTAATTTTGCTTCCTCCAATATGAATTATTCTATTTCTCTTTTGTTTCAGAAACAGTTCTGTTTGGAAGAATTGGCTTATGGAGCCATTTTGAATCCTACTAGTAGAGTTTGAACATGTTGAATTAAATAGGCAAACATCTCTAGGTTCTTGACTAGGAGACTACAATCATGAAAGTCTTCTATAAAGGAAGTTATTATGTTGGCATAATAGAGAGGGGGCTAAAGGCAGGAAAAAAATGTAGGAAGTATTTCCAGTTGTGAAGGCTGTGAACATAGTGAATTTAAGTGCATATCACCAACGTGATGAGAATCTAAGACTTTTCAAAGGAGGTCGGGGAACTGACTAGAATTGGAATATGACATAAATATAGAACAAGGAGGAAAGAAGATATATTAGGTTTATATGAAGTAGGTAGTACTAACTTTTTCTCTAGGGAATCCTTAAAAAAAGGAATAAAGAAGAGAGAGAGGTAGGAAGGAAAGAAGGGAGCAGAGAGAGAAGGGAGAGAGTAGAAGATCACAGAGGAATGCTGGGAAGGAATCTGCAAGAGATGAGCAAAAGTATTGCCAAACAGAAGCAAGGGATGGATTCAACAAAGACCAAGTAGAAAATATGGAGCTTTCTTCGTTCCAGGCACTGTGCTATGTGCTCAATATGCGATAGTCATCAAGACATGGTATTGATCTTCAAAGAGCTTACAGTCTTCTGGTTGAGAAGTGCATGACAATAAAATGAACTCAACTTAACACTGTTCAGCTACGTATTCTAACTGTACCATGAGCACCAGGTGTGATTTACTGGGAAAGATAGAAAACAAGTGTAGAGGAAGATCCAGGACTGAGGACTCCCATGGCTAATTGTACAAGAGCCATCGAGGAAGTCAATATTGCTAAAAAGGGCAGCATTGAGATCTACAGTTGAGAAGGTACCTGGCATAATCAGTGGCTAGAAATGAGCCAAAGGAAGCAGGAAGGAGACTGAGAAAAGTGAGTCAGGGCAGAAATACATCTGGGGAAGCAGGAGAGATGGCAACTTCTCTCTCACCAATTTTTCTCACCTATTCTTCAGAACCTTTCAAGATCTCACTCACCAAGTTCCACTTACACTCAGCACTCCAGTAAGAGGCCATCCACCATCTTTCATTCTCTCTTTACATCCTTTAAATACCGATTTTTTCCCCTCAGTTATTCTCTGTCTCCATCAGCGCTCAAGAGTAGAAGTTAGGACTGAGTGTAAAAGGGAAGTACTATTACAGATCAGTGACCAAGGACCAATGTCTACATATCTTTTTCATCTGTAATGATGTGTTTGTTTAAACTAAAGTTTCCTCCATTTATTTTCTCATTGCCGCCTAGCAGTAAAACATGGTTTGCTTGAGTTTCACATGGAAGTGTGAATTGAGTATGTCTTGCTTTTCTAAGCTGGGTCTGTCTATAAGCCTTCCTCAGTGTTTATATAGAATGATGATGGCCTCGAGCTCATCTTAAGCTCAACTATCCTTTAAGTTAACAAAGCAATTATCTTTCACATAAAACTCCATACAAGACCCTGATTCCTTATTTTCTAATAATATTTCCCTGATTTTGACATTAGCTAGAGCTTAGCTGGGTGATTTTAGCAGTGATTCGCATATTTTGCAGTGACTCTTAGCAGTGATTCGTATATAAATATCAATGTCTGTCTTATATCCTGCATTTGTATCTTCGTTAATGCATCCAGAAACATTTATTAAATGCAAATCATATGCTTTCTGGGTCTGTGTTAGGTGATGGCAATACAAAGATAAATAGTAGTTGTATTTTGTAATACTCAAAGAGATAGCAATATTTATTTAGCATGTATTATGTACCAGACACTATGCTTAATACTTTACATGAATTATCTCATTCAATCTGCCCATTCCTATCACTATCATTTTACAGATGAGAAAATACAGGCTTGCGGAGTTTGGATAGGCTGCCCAACACCACAGAGCTGATGATTGGCAGAGTTGGGATTGGAACCAGACCATCTGTTTTCAGGAGTTCTTTAAAAACTGGATAAATTCCTTATCTTTTCATGGCTCATCACTCAGAATGTGTCCCGTACAGCAGTCCTATCAGGTCCTATCTAAGACTTGTTGCCTTTCAGACAGTGTGCGTTCCCACAGCATTGAGTGGCCAGGCCCAAAGGCTGGCTGCTGTAGATGCCACTCACCCCCACCCTTCACATGTTAATTGCCGAGTGTTACTCACAGGAAAAAGTTGTCTTGACAGCAAATATTTCTCTTTTCCAAGTACTTATCACACCTTTTCATCACCAGCTCAGGCAATTAAAGGCTCTTCTTTAAATGGAAGCAGCTGATCATGGCCAGAGCCTGAGCCAGAGGAGAAATGAGAGACAAGGACCCTCTCTGCCTTTCTTTGCCTTCTATGACCTCAACATGTCTAAAGAGTCTAGTGCTCTTCAGTCGATATCTGTCTCATGTTTCCATGTGATTAGAATTGAGTTATGCCTTTCTGAGATGTTCTTAGTGTTTCTTATCAGGAGGCACACCATGCCAGTTTGTCCCAGAATTGGTGGGAACCTGTTTAAAGTAGTGTCTGCCTGTTTTTTTCTTAGTATAAAATTGCCATTTTTGCTTTTCAAATTAATAATTAATCTGTGGGGAGATACTTTGAGACTATCTAAATATTCTGTCCCCATTAACTTTTAACTATCAATTTTAGTATCCATTGATGATACTCACCAGAATCAGTTATAACTACAGTAATTTTAATGGTGATTTTCTTACTCTATTATTCTTTATGCATTTATTGATTGGCATTTTGCTCTAAACAAGACTTTCCTCGGTTCTATTTATTCATTCATCTACCTATCATCTATCATCTATCTAAAATTGTGTTTAATATCAGTATGGATATGTTGATACCTGTTACTATTTTGGTGTTCAAACTGTCCTAGATTTAGCCAGTGGGAGTAAATCTGCAAGCTGGCTTTTCTTTCGTTTTGGCATGTCCCATCATTTTTTGAGGACTTCCTTTACTTTCTGGCCCAATTAGATATTCTAACTTCATTCATCCTGTACTTGCTCTGCTCTAGCCCTGGAATCAGACATTTCTCCAAGAAGCTTCCCTGGTTCCATTTAGGAATGGAATTTGAAACCAACATCTGGGCAGTTGTCCAGAATCTTGATGGCACAATGGAAAGCCCTTTTTATGAACTCGAACCTGCTTCTCACATGGGGAACAGGTTCGCCACTCCCCACTCCTTACCCCATCAACAAGGAACGAGTGTCAGGAGAGGAGGCTGGTTTCTTCTCATTCGTTTTGTGTACTTCTTTTACCCACACAATCCCTGCCAATCCCTGCCTTTAAATCCCTATAAAGCAAGGCTAATCTGGAATGCCCCAACCACTTTCATGCAAGGGTGGGACAGCATCATGCTGCTAATCTTAATCCTCGCTCTTAGAGAAACACAGGGACCATCTTCGAGAGGAAGACTTCTCAGACCTCTTGTGTTTCTTTTTGAAGGAAGGCTCTGATGGGTATAATCTGCCCCACAACTTTCTAAAGCAGAGTAACTAAAATGATGGTGCCTCCGTCCTGCTGATGACACAGTGAAACACTGTCACAGTTGATTAGCTGTCCCATCCAGTGACACCAACTCTCAGGTCCCTGCGCCCCTCTTGCTCAGACAGCTGAAAGTGGAGGAGCACATGAAGAAGTTTCTGTCCTCGTTCCCTTTCCCCAGTCCCCTTCCCCAGCTCTTGCATGAACTCCCAGGACATTCTCTTTGCATCAGGAATTGTTACATTCCAGAAAGGCAACTACAGATGACAGGAATGAGCCTCACAGTGATATCCTCACTTTTCAAGTGAATAATCTACGTGTCTGCCTTTCCCCCCTTCTGATATATATGTGTATTTTTTTTAACTGAGGTAATATTGGTTTATAACATTATGTAAGTTTCAGATGTGCAACATTATAATTTGATATTGTATACGCTATAGTGTACTCACCACCAAAAGCCTCGTTTCCATCTATCACCATACAACTGACCCCCTTAATCCATTTTGCCTTCCCTCTACCCGCTTCCCCTCTGGTAACCACCAATCTGTTGTCTTCCTCTATGAGTTTGTTTTGTTGTTTGTTAGTTAGTTTTAAAATATATTCTATATACGAATGAAATGATATATTTGTCTTTTCCCTATCAGGCTTATTTTGCTTAGCAAAATACCCTCAAGGTCTAGCGATGCGGTTGCAAATGGCAAGATTTTGCTTGATATTAAATTGATTAGCTCCCCAAGTGAGCATGAGGTGGAGGCTGTGGCCGGTCTTGGCCTTTCGGCAGCTGAGGCTCCTTCTCTCCCTGGCACAGCTTCCCTGCATAGTTGAGGTTGGGCAAGAGATTATGCATTATAAATTGTGGGTATGGTAGATTTTAATGAACATGAAACTTATGAAGCTCATTCTTGGCATTTGTCATTTTCATTTCCAAATCTATCATTAAAAAAGAAATCATTCTATCCAGACAGTTCAGAGGATACAAGTGTTGTTCTTTACCAAAACTCTGTCGTCTCCTTTTTTTTTAATCAATGTCAGATCAATTTTATTTAGAATAAGATGAATCACCTCAGTATACATGATTTCCCTTCTGACTAAAAATCAAATAAAAAAACCAACACAAGTAAAGCTCCCCAATTCCCCTTCTCCCATTCTGCCTCCAGGTTAAGTGTCTGTCTTTTATAATCCCAACAGAAGGGAAATCTGTTGAGCATGTGTCTGATATTCTAGAGCTCATTTAAGTCCATTATGTGTTTGAAATACAGCAATATGTGGAAACACTTATACAAACTGTGGTAACAGATCCCGTTTTTCCTCCCAACATAACTTTCCTTCTGCCAAGAAGTTTTTTGGCAGTTTTTAAAAGGTTCGCTCCATTAAAAATGTTATAGACCAAATGGTTTTCCGATTCTCTTGACTGGGTGCACCTACTGAAGCCATAGGAGCAAAGGTTGCAGAAGAGTGTTTCATTTATTTACCTAGAGGATTGCTTTTAATAGTAAGATGCTACTCGAGAGAACAATTTATGTATACAACACTCATAAAAAGGGAGTTAGATATAAAATTAAAGTGAGATAAAATTGTGTGTTTTAAACAGCTGTTCAAAGTGAGGAGACGGGTTTCCAACACCTCTTGCGTTTTAGAATGTTGCATTTTCCTATTTATATGATTGTCGATGACACTGATGTGCCTCAGGGCATTGCAGAGAACTTTATTAAAAGCTGCACAACCACCAGTTTTCCCTTGCGGTCTATCTTTCTGACGTGACATTCCTTTCATCTAGTTTTGTTTCCAAAATATGTATATGCAAATATCCAGGGGACACAACAAGTGTTGCTTTTAAAATAGATGTTCACCAAATTTGATCCATACTTCTGCATTTGTTTTCTTTTCTCCCTTCTCTAGAACAAGAAACTCCTTTATGAGAAGATGAAGGGAGGACAGAGACGAAAGCGGAGGGTAATACACAGCTGGCGGGGTTGTTGGGATGCCTGAAGCTTCGGAGTGGGGCACTTGACATGTTGTAATTTTCAGTTGTTAGAATGTAGCAGAATCCTTTCACCTGCAGTCCTGGGAGGGCAGGACAGTGGTCCCGTGTGACAAGCGCCATGCCCAGAAAATCTGCCCTTGGTTTCTTAGATGGCTTTTTCAGGCTTTCGCAAGTGATTTTTAGTGGAATGCCAAGTTGCATGGTGATTCCATCACCTCCATTGCACACAGGAAATACACGTTGTATCTCTTGCATAGGTGTGAAAAATGCAGGGAGTACATGGGGATATGTCTTTCCTCAAAGGGTTTGTAGGCCACTGGAAGAAATTGCTCACACATCAATTATATAAATGCTCAAGATGGGATGTGATGAACAGCATGCTCCAGGCAACAATTTTGAAGGAATATGGGCACAAAAGATGAGATGAACCTCCTATATACCTTTTTTCTTGGCTTAGCCAGATTAATTACAAAAAAAAAATCCACTAGATCAATTATATTTGTTTGCTGACCTCTGAGTTTACGTCAGGCTTTGTTACCCATCCCAGGGCTCCCCAGGGTGGGATGTCTGTCTGGGTGCTTCACTTAGGCACTGCAGAGTTGCCTCATGTAAAGCTGATTGTCGAATTTGCTTTGGGTTTCCCATGCATTTGATGGCACTGGAACTTAACGAGTGATCATTGTCCATTCTGCTAATCCACTGTTGCCTTCCTCCACAGACGTGCCTGGCCATCGGCCAGCTTTTTCTCATCAGATGGAGAAAAAGTTAAGATCCTTCTCTTACATAGCATAGTGCTGCCAGATTGTAACCATTTTAGTTAAAATATACAAACCAAACCTTATACCCAAGGCTACCAACTATTTATTTAGAATAGCAAGTGCCGAGATTCTGGCAAAATTTGGGACTCTGGACAGTGGTCATCGTGGTCATGCTGAATAGTTTTTCTGAGTCCTGTCAGAGAGTGCTTTTAGAGGTGTGAATTTTCTAGACTCAGTATTAATTCTCAGATCCTTGCAACAGAGAGTTATAAGCTTCTGTGCTGCCTGAGAAAATAAAAAAGACCCACAGCCAGTTTTCTATGTGAGATGCAGTTCTGACATTTGGAACCATCTAATTTGGGAGAGTTAATGGGATTATTAGGGGTTTTTCTTGGGTGATTACAGTTTCCATTGGCAGATGGTGGCAGGAAGGGTCTGAAGGGTGTAATGTGGTCTTGATAGAACATCAAGAAATTCTGTTCCAGGAGCACACATAATTTACCAGTAAGATGGCTTGAATATCTCCCCATGGTACAACAAGGACATTTTCAAAAAAGACCAGTGATGGACCCAAAATTAGTAACTTGGCACAGAATTTTAATTGTCTCTACTGCCTGGCTCACCATTCCTTCTGCCCTGACTTGCGTAATGACTGTGGGTCACGATTTAAGTTCAGTGATGAGACCAAAGTTTTACCAAAACTCCGATTTCTGGCTAGAACACATGTTATAAAGGTTTTACTTTGGACTCAACTTCCTCCTCATAGGAAAAGCTTAGAATTTATGAAAATTAGGGTCACTTTGACCCAGAGGCATCAAGTTCTTTCTATTCTCAGGCATCTACAAAGACCCATGCTCTTGCCATATACCAGGGGCCTCTCAGGACTGAAGGAGAAGCAGAACCTGCCTCCCCTGTCGTCAGGCCTCAGAGGGTGTTCCTATCTTAACTGAAGGCTTTAACCACCACCCCAAGTGCATGGATCAGTATAAAGAATTTATGGGCTTTTTGGGGGGCGGTGTGGAAATCAAGGCTTTCTCCAATGAAGCTCAGCATGTGCTGTGGGGTTTCCAGAGGACACCAAAAGCAAGGATCACAGCCCAGTGGTTCTTCTCATTGTGAATGGGACTAGTGTTCTCTGTGTCACCTAGCCAGTCTCTCACCAAAGGGAGAAGATAACTATATAAGTGCCTCGAGTTCTTCAGAAGATAGTTAAAACCAATTACCTTTTATAGAAGTACTTTTAAGATAGGATTCAATATAGTAGTTAAAACATCTATCAAAAAAGTCCAACTGACTACTCCTTTAACTCTCTCATTAATTTACTTGCCCTCCCCTCCAATCTTTGTCACGTTCTGGGTCTGTGCAGAAGGACTATCTTCCATAAAAGTCCTTCACCAAGAGGATTCTCCTCAAAATTATAGCCGAGCCCCAGCTGGTTTTATGTAACTTTCTTTACTTGCTCAAATCCCATTGAATTCCTGGTTGCTTCATGAGTGAAAGGTTAACTCATCTTTAAATGACTTTGCAAACTTTTTAATGCTTAAGATAGATCTTATTAATATTTGCAGTCTACTGTTTATTTAAAGAGGTTATCAAACTTTTATTTAATGAACGTGAACATCTCATGCCCTTTTTAATATATTAGAATTTTCAGAATAAGTATTATTACTAAAAAATCGTCAAAATATTTATGATACTGAATACACTTTTTTAGTCCACACGTGCTCCACCTATGCAGAGATTCTGGTATGATTCTCCGGGGTAGGCCAGGCCATTATAGTTGACAATCCCTGATATCAAAAGTATGTTAGTTGTTTTAAACATTTTAAAGATTCTTTCCTAGCAGAGTCTTCTGTGATATATCACTTTTCAGGTCTATGAGGACATTGCTTATTTTGTAATTCTTAGCTTGTTTGTGACATATTTTTGCAGAGTAAGTTGGGCCTTTCATGATTCATTACCTGTCGGAATGTGGAAGGACATTTACCAATAGTAATCTCAGGTTCCATTTCTTCTCTTTGGAGAATGTCTGCTCACCTTCTAAAGGGCAGGCCGTGTCCCATGGGCAAGAGAGGTCCACCTTCAAACTGCCCCCTTGGGAACTTTTTATCCAGTGGGATCGCCAATCATTTGCAACTACAGCTTTCTTATATTTTTGTTCAGTTATTGGAAGGCAACTTCAATAAACAAATGTTTCAAAACTTTGAAATTTTTCTGCTTGCTGCTATGTTGTAAAGCTGCAATTACTAGTTCAAATCCAAACCTCAAAAAATAGATACGTATTAGAGAAGGAATGGAAAAATTTTGACTCATTCAGAATTCCAACAGATGAAAGAGATTTCAGACTATGGAGTCTTGAGTCAAAAATAAAGGAGCCTTCCATATAACTTTTCCTTTTTCTTCAGTTTTTCAGTTTGACTGAAGGAAGGTGGAAATAACTGTTAGAGCACTGATGAATCCTCTTTAGTAGAATAATGGCATGGAAGAATCAATACAACAATAGGATGATCCATGTCTGTAGATGCTAATTTCTGCTTGGCCCTGCTCTGTCATCTTAAGAACATTCTTCTTGTAAAATAATTTAATTTATTTCAGATTCTCTTTCTCACCTAAATAAAGCTGTAGAATAACAATTCTCTTTCATATGGGACTTGCAAATCTAAGTTGATAGTGAGAGCATGTTAGCAGATTCATATCAAATCTTCGTGCCAAAGAGGTGGAGGGCATATTACATCCAATAGGAACTTTACAGCTGTGTAAAAGACACACCTAGACATATCTGTCAGACAACATTTCTCTGACTACCAAGGTATTGGTTAGTGCCCTGGAGTAGTCATTTGTTAGGTGGTAGGTACCACTGTTACCTTTTAGTTAATCTAGTAGACGGGAAATGATTCTCATTCACCTATTTTGTGGGATGTCTGTATCCGATGTTCAGGTATAATGCCAAACCATATATATTTTTTCAGAGCATCAACCCATATTTGCAAGGACAGAAACTGGACAATGTTGTCGCAAAGAAGTCAGTCCCTCATTTTTCAGATGAGGATAAGGACCCAGAGTAAAATGAAGATGCTGAGTGGGCGCACCCACACCACCTGTTAGTTCTCAGTATTGCTTATGTGCATGTGTTATTAGTGTCCCCGTGAATGGCAGCATGTTCCTCGTTTAGACAAGTATGGAGGAAAAGCAGCTTTATCTTGATATTTTTATTGTCCTTCACAGTGATATCTCTGCTTTCTGCTAAATTAGAATTAAATTAAAATGTGAATCTGCAATGACCGTTAAAAATAAAGTGTATATGTCAACAACAGTCAAAAGCAAGCCTGTGAATAAAATGTTCTCAGATTTTTGTAGTTTAGAATGGAGCTTTGGGTTGCACTGTTCGGGCCATGTCTGTAAAAAGCTGGCATTTGGTTTTAATGATGATGTTCATCAACGCCCAGCCCTGGGCATTGTAATACACCAATAAAGAAGACTGTATTTGAGAGGAAGAGCTGACACATTTCACTTGGCTGCATCTTAATAAATGTGTATGCAAGCATTGGTGTGGGAAGTTGTTTTATTTAGAGCATCATAGAAACAACATCTTTGTTACTAGAACAAACAAATACGAGCTATTTAATTTGAATAATACTGTGAAGTAAAGGGGCTATATTATTATCTCCATTTTACAGATGGGACAGAGACTCAGAGAGCTTCCATAGAAAGCTGAAAGTGGTATAGCCTGTAATAATGACTAAAGTCCTCTGAGTTCAATTTATTTTGTTTATTCGGTAAATACTGGGTTTCTGCCATATGCCATGCCCAGGGCTGGGCTTTCAGGGTGCACCGGGGAACCAGGCTTAAACCAGTAGGGTGAGGCCCTCAGGCAGCAGAGTGTGCAACCCAGGTCTCAAAATGTCTTTCTGTGAGTCCCAGGTATGTCAGTCAGCTCTACTCTGCTTTTAAAGTATGGAATGGTGGATGCAGGAGCAGTGTCCTGCCTGTTTTGGAAGAGGTATGAAATTTTCTTCCAGCCAAGTTCTCCCAAGTCAGAAAAACAATTCACTGAAAGGCTGGCAGGAATCAGTTCACTGGTGAGATTATTTCCATGCCATTTATAAGTCCTCACTCTAACGGAGACCACAGTTTCAGGCTCTGATATCATTGGCCTCAATTTCCCGTCTGTAGAAGGAAGACAACAGTGAGAAAACACTCAGGGAAAAAGATCATGAGTTTTTAATGAGTGCACATTAAGTATAAATGTCAGTGACTTGTCTAATAGAAATAGCTTGACTATATTTAGTGAACATGCAAGTTGTCATTATGGCTTTTAAAATTCAAGAAAGATATTAGCACTTTTTTCATAGCAGGAGTCATTTTTTTTCAAGAAGGCTGCTGCAGGTAATGTCTCCACATACCATAGCATGATTTTAGAAGCACCCTTGCCTCCTGATTCCAAAAGGTAGTTAGTTCATTCCCTCACATTTTAGAGACGTATAAAGCTGGGAGGGTCTACCCTATGAATTCTGGGTTTTGTAGCCATTTTAGTTACATTTCATACCAGTTCTCTCTTTCTCAGGAAAATTAAAGACATCTCTTTCTCTAAGATTGGACAAAAGCATGGAAAAATGGCTAAAGAAAGATGTTTTGAGGTGGTGAGGAAGGAAGTGGTAGGAGAAGCAGGAGGAGGGAGGAGGGGAGGTCACTGTGCCTGCGTTTGTCCTGTTTCCCTTCAGATACCTTCTTGCTCTTCTCTGTTCTCTGATAACACGTTGGGTTTCCCAGGCTCCCTTGTCAGCTGACTTCTGGCTGGGTTTAACATGAGGTCACCGAGGGGGAGAGTAGAAGGTGAGAGAATGGGAGAAAGCAATGTAATCTGTTTTCTCTCCCAGCACACACATCTTCTCTGCCAGGTGAGCTGGTCCCCAGGCTCCAGCCAGCTATCCTCCTCTCTTAGACCCTGCAACCTAAGGAAACCACGGCTTCTGCTATATTGTTATTCTCTGGGTTGTTTCACTGACCTCTGTAGCTTCCTGGCTTGTCTATCACTTGTGTTATCAATTTTCCGTATTAAATTCCTTGTGTTTGAAATCCTCTGTGTGTGCCACAGAACCACACGGTGATCATTATGGTGCCACCACCTTGGCACAGGCACATGAGGGCTCACACAAGTCCACGCCCACATTTCAGAGGTGGTATTGCGGAGTCAAGAGGAATGGTAATTATGGCTGATGGAGGTCTTAGAGGATGAGCTGGGGTCAGATTGGACAAGATGTGGTAGTGGGTGCAGTTCAGAGCCTAGAGAATTCCACATCTGTGAAAGCCCCTCTTTCTAGATTCTAGCAATCCCATTACTGCAAAGAATAGAGCAAAACAAAGCAGAGTAGTATTGCCCTTTGTCTGACACCTAAGAACTGCACCCTGTTTAGCCTACCCTTTTATTGTGATGATGTTGGGAGCCAGTGGACATCTTTGTAAGCAGGGAAAGACTACCCATCAGAGCACTGAACTTCAAGGGGCACCTGGTAGGCCACTGGGTTCCTCATCACCATACAATCAATGTGAACACTCCATAAACGTTTATGTTTTCTGTAATCATTCAAGCACATACTTGGCAGGTTATCCAAAATCTCCTTCCTTAGGGACTCTCCTAACAATTGTCCAAGACACCCAAAATACTTCATCAGGCTGAAGTGGGGGCGGGGCGGGGCGGGGTGGGGTCACTGGGTCATGGTCAGGCACTGCAGGCATTTCTTGCTACCAAACAGCTTTGTTGGTGAAGCTTGGTCTTGCCTAATGCCAAGACACTTATCCAGCAGAATCCCAGGCTCAGGGCCCAGGATGGCTGACATGGGCTCCAGGATTGTCTTGTGAACTTAAAACCTGCTTAGTTCCCAGTCACAGCTGCTTTCTAGAGTACAACAAACTCCCCAAGCACATGGAGCTGCACCCACCACTCCCCTGTTCTCTTTCCAAGGACCACTCAAAAACAAGTCAATTGTAGTTAGACCCTTTTGCCAGGACACTGGGATAATCAACAAGAGCCAATGGCCCTTCTTCCAGGAATAGTACTCATTTTTTTGGCTCTGCTTCAGATGGTCTTCCACTTTCTCCCTATACACAGAGGAGGCTGACATTCAAAGTAGCCCTTTCATTAGGCACTGCAGTTAAATCTCTGCAGAGGACATTCAAGCACCTCCAAGTAGGAGGATAGCTGAGATTTTTTCTAAGGTTCTGTGATTCATTTATAAACATTTCATGAGCCAAGACTGAGGCAGGTGGGAAGACAGGAATTATTTATGAGCTCAAGAAACTCACAATGCAGAGAGGCTGATAGGGTGACAGGAGTCACAGCAGAATCTGTGAAGGTGTTATCAGGAACCAGAAGAGGGACAGCTAATCTAGAATGGGTAGATCAGGAAAGGAAGCCAGAAGGTCACCCCCAAGATGAATCTTGAGTGTTTCAAAGACAGGATAGAAAATGGAAGACAGAACATTTTAAGCAAAGGAATGCACATACAGAACCATAAAGGAGAGAGAGACAGCAATGCATGGGTGAGTCCAGTCTGGTGATAGGTTTAAGGGCAACATGCAGTGGGAAGCTAAGAGGTAAGTCTGGTGAGGCAGACAGACTATGCCATGAAGAGCTAAATGGACCATGCTAAAGTGTATGGGTTTTTATCATGAAGGGTGGAAAGTTCCAAGAAGATTTCATAAGGGGAGAGGACATTATCATGTTCGTATTTTAAAAAGATCACTGATGACAGCGTGCAGACCAGGCCAAAGGCTGCTCAAGTTTATAACCTTGACAAGAAGGAATAGGAAGAGGGGGCAAGGGAAATAGAAATGCTGAAAATTCAGGGCACATAGAAAGTCTAGGTCTTGTGAGCTGTAGGAGCTATTTGTAAGCAAGGCAGTCTCAGTGCTGAGTGTGTGTACCCTCTCCGTCTTACGGTGTCAGAGTATTTAAGGAGAAAAGGAACTCCCAACATATTGGGTAAGTATTCTTCTCAGCAACTTTCACTTAGAAATACAGTCAGATCAGAGGTCACTTTTCTCCCAAATCAAGTATCCCTGATTCTCTTACCATCCTCCTCTGTGTTTCTTTGGGACCTCACACACTTAAGTACAGTTCCTGTAACAGAGCATGATAATAAGAGTTACTATATACGCAGAACAGATTCTATATACTTGGTTCATTTCATCTTTCCTCCCTACCAGACAAAGCCATTGAGGCTGAGAGGTTACCTGACTTAACCAAGACTTCACAACTACTAAGTGGCAGAGTTGGAACTTGAACTTAGGTCTCTTGATCTCCATGGTGAATACTCAACCGTATACCACACTGCTATCCAATACTTCTTAGCTTACATTATGTGTCTGACTGGCTCCACTGTGTTATAGGTTCCTTGAGACCATGGACTGTGTCTCACTTTTCTTTTTATCCTGGTACCTTGCATAGGGCCTGACAGAGGCAATGACTGTTTGCTGAATAATGAACGTTATGGAACATTTTAAAGAAGCCACAAAAGGTTGATCATCTTAGACTGTATAAAGAAGGAAGGGTGGTATTACTTCTTACTTAGGTAGGGTTGACAGACTGACTTGAAATTATGTATATGATGCTCAGGACCTTTTAAAACCAGCCAATAGAACTTCTCTATTCTTCCCCTTTTCCCTGAATTACTCCCCAAATTTAGGCAGTTGTCAAAGCACAGAGTTCCAGCCAAATACCTCAATTTGCTACACTCCAAGGATGACCTATTTACTCGAGAGATAGATCAGACCAGTGCAGTGGTCCTGCTTACCATGAGGGCAGATCTGTGGGCAGCCTCAGTCCTGGGTTATGCCATGGGCTTTCATTTGCCACTGCTCCTCTGACCATAAGAATATCCAGTAGGCATGTGGATGGCACACAGGGCATACTCTGTCCTTTAACTATATCAAGTGCTATGGCAACAGCCTTGGGAATTAGAACAAAGAAACCTTGGGAAACATTGGCCAATCAATGGAAGGAAGGCTTACTTAGAGCACAGGAGAGCCTAACGAAGAAGTCACTGGAGCAGGTCAGTTCCATTGCTTCGCAAAAGCAACATCCAGGACATTATTCACAAGATCCATCGAAAGGCAGAGCTCCATAAAGAGACTAACATCTTGAAAACGTAACACTCCCTTGAAGCCTCCTGAGGCCTGGGTTTTGCCAGCAGCCTGGACACAGCAGGACTCGGGGAGCTTGCTCTTCATATACCTGACTTCTTGTTTCTAAATGAAAAAAGAGACTCTACCAAGACTTTGTGACTGTCAGGCTGTTCTCCCCAGTGTGGTGACTTCATTGTAGATGAATCAGAAACATATGGATCAAATTTCCTCCTAAAATACACATGGGTTTTGCAATTAAAAGAAAATGTGTAGAATATAGCAGATTTGGTGTAAAAGGCAGGGGCCAATAAATATTATCACAGAAATTTAGTGAAAGAAAACTTGACTGCTAGTGAGCACAGAGGAAATCATGCAGAAAAGTAGTAAAAGATTTGTTAATGTCATACCTTGCCTTCTGAAGTTTGTAAGCAAAGGCAAAGTGTTTGCAAAGATTTCTGGTAGAAACTTATAAGTTGTGAAGAAAGACTCTTTTAGAAAAAGAGCTGCTACAATTTAGGACAAGATAGATGTAAAAGGCTACCCTAATAGATTGAATGTTCTGTTGTTTGATGAATTTAATATGGTAGTAGAACTTGTCGATAAGTTATTCCTCCCAAAAGAAACCAAAAACATATACACAGGAAACAGAAAAATATTTGTAATAGTCCTTAGCAGAGGCAATTGAGGACATGAAGAATGAGAAACATCTTAATAAAACCAATTTAGCAACTATAGTGATTTAACCCCAAGCAGGCCATCATATGGATTTTCATCTTTTGGTGTCACTTCCTTGATTAGGATTCACACAATACCATTTATTTATTCATTCAATGATTCTTTCAGTAGTAACCTATCAAGCGTCTATTTTAGGCTCTCAAATACTGAGCCATGCTATGGGAGTCTTATACAAAAATATATAAGACATAGATACCTATCATGTAGTTTATAGCAAAATAAATAAATCTTCATAAATAATTATACACAATTATTATGTATTTCATTTGTGCCATCACAGTTCAACAGAGCTAGGCACAAAAACTTACATTCTATTTTGGGTTCTGCTATTTACAAGTTGTGTGATATTGAGCAAGTTATTTCATCCCACTGAATTTTAGTTCTTTCATTCAACAAATGGGAAAGGTAATATCTACTTTATCAAATTAATGTGAGACTAAATTCCTTGCAATACAGCTCCTGTATTAAATCTTGATTTGAATGCCAAATTCAGAATTAGTCAGATTGCAGTGGAAAGAATAAATTCTTTACTCTGGATATTTCTAGATGAAAGCTATTTAATACAAAGAATTGGGTGGTTATAAAATTATTTGAAGATGTGGAGGAGCGGGAGCAGGGACCCATGGCTGGACTTAACCAGTTCAAGGTCATTATCATAGTTGGGATCTAGAGATCAAGATGTGGATGTCACATGACACTCCCAAAGCTGTTATCTCAACACAGAAATGCAGGTTTGTCTGCAGCTACTGTCTGTCATAGGAGAAGCAGCAGCAGAAAAATAGTTTTTCTCTGTTCTCTTTTACCTTCGAAATCTTGTGGGAATGCATCTATTTGGTGTTCTATTTTACTTCCAGGATCTTAGCTGCCAGGGAGTTAGCTAATGTAATTTTTAGCTTTCCAGCCCCTGCAATACAAGAAGACACACAGAAAATGATGGGAGTATATATTGTGTGCCAGTTGACCACATCCAACATTTAAAGTATCACAGTGTTTATATATGATACGATCTGAAATGTTAACTATTATTATAATAGATATGCTAACTTAAGCCAGCACTCATAAACTATTATTCTTAGAAGTGAGAGTAGTCCACATCATATTTCTTCCTCCACTTTGTCAAAAGTATATAATCAGTAAATCATTATTTTCCAAAGCAAGAGTAAGTAGAGCCAAGTTGTTCTCATCTCAGTTTAGGCATCAACTCACAATTTTATGATAGCTCCACAGGAGAAAGTGTAGCCAAATGGTAGATCCTGGAATTTTAGAGGTGACTTTTTTTCCTACAATCTTCCTGTTTGATAAAATAAGAAAGTGTCTTCTAAAGAAAATGAGTAATTGCAGCAAAGATGTACATCAAACTCAAGCTTTATCATTAGTATCGACATGGGAACCATCCCCCGCCCGCCCCCCGCCGCGCCTTTCCCACCACCCCACGGATGTACAATGGCATGAATGAAAAAGGTAAAGATGGAGGGTTTTTTTCTTTTTCATTTCTCACTACACTTTTATTTCTTTGTCCTTGTTGTTGTTGATGTTGTTGATTTGGCAACTGGGAATCTAGTCTTTTTTATCCCCCATAACTTTCCGGAGCTTTCAGATTGGATGAGGCTTTGTTAGAGTGTCTGATGGAGAATAATCCATTATATTTAGATGGCACCAGTAATCCAAAAACATCAGATTACTTTGTAATTAGTCCATCACACCTCAGAAAATTCAGAGAAGTTGGAATAGGAGAGAGGGAGTTATTTTTATTGCAATAGCAGATGAACTTAGAAAGTGAAAAGAATCAATGAAAGAACCAGAATGAAAATGAAGAGATGTTCAACAGTCTATTCTCCACCTGCCCAACAACCCACGAGAAATTTTCAAAATCAGTTTTTACATATACCTTCACTGCCGATTCATCAAAGATATCCTCAGTAGATGCACAACTCAAATCACATTGCAGTAGTTTTTTTTAATAAAGAGGACTGAAAATGTGAATATAATATTTCTTCTAGTTTTACAAATGAATGTGTTTCATATAAAACACTGCCGGCAGCTAATATTATGTTTGTTAATATGCTCAGAACAAGTGTGTACACAACAAACAAAACTGTAACATTCCTCAATGAAGTATGATCAGATATTCTCATATGCAGTTTGCCTCCTTGCCTCACATTGTAAGAGAAAGGACTTTTGGGGGGATACGTTTTGTCAACACTGAACAGTGTAAACAGCTTTTTCAAAAGGCCAAGAGTGTTTTCCTCCTGATTCACTGTGGATGCCTACGAGAGTGTTTCTTTTTAAGTTAAAGCATTTTACAAATTGTTCCTACTGAACCACTTTACATATTTTTATCACTACTATTTTTAATAAGTAAATTTTCTTGCTAAAAATTTATTTTACTTTGTCCCAACCTTTTTGTGATACTTGGGAGAAAAGAAACAGTTCATTTAAAACACTCTTGTTTATGATGGATGAAACCACAAACTTCTTGTGATGTTAACCCACTCACAGAAAGAGAATCTGAATTTCGGGGTATTTTGTGTTTGGAGAGAAGACACACCAAGGAGAATGGGCTCGTTTCAATTCAATATATTATAGGAAGGAAAAGATCAAGGAAGAGCTGGTCTTAAAACTGTCAAAATATGAGAATTTGATGGGAAGAAAGAAGGAAAACAGAGCAGTTGGAAATGTAAAGATAAAAGAGTTGGATCCAGACATGTCTATGTAATTTCCCAGAAATGGAAACTGCACTGGCAATTTGGAAAGAGATATCGAGAAACAATATGCATTAAATGTTAAGCGTTTCTTACAGCAATGAACTTGGAAGGCCTTTGGAACACATGGCATAATGGTCTTATGATTCATCTACATATGGCCTTATCCTTGGTGACTGACAAAGGGAGAAATAAAGTTTCATAAGGAATTAAACACTGAAGAGGAAGCTAAACACTATTTCAGAAAAAGACTCTGGGAAGCTTCTCAGTCACCAGCAGAGTATTAACTAACTCATTCTATTAAATACACAGAGGGCTAGATCACATGCAAAGTTTTCTCTAATTCTGCAATAACTCTGTGATGTAGATGTCATTTCCTCTCTTTTCCTGATAGTTCAAGAGTTGATTTGTCTGGAGTTGCTCAGGTAGTTGGGGATTGAACTTCAGTGCAAATAGAATTCTTTCCACTACACCAGTGATTTCCAAACCTGGCTGCTGGTCAGAACCATCTGGAGAGCTTTGTAAAAATACAGATTCTTGGGCTCTATCTTAGGAAATTCTAGTTCAGTAGTCTAGAGCAAGCTCTGAGAATCCTTTTTTTTAAAAATCTCCTCTAGTGACTCTGCTTCTTGGGCAGTTTGGGGAAACAACACCCACAATTGCAACCAGAGAAAGCATGAGAATCTGGTGAAGATAAGAGACCAGGAGAGAAGGGAGTAGGATAAAATACTCAACTGCTGTGTGAGCAGCCTGCAAAACTATAGAAACAGTCTCACAAAATTCGTCCATATTGAGCAAGCATCACCTGAATTTATTTCTAAGACCCCAGACCTTCCTAACCAGCCCACCTCCTTCCAGAAGTATTGGATATTCCTGTGGTTTGGAACTGTTCTTTCAAAAGCCCACAACCACCATGATAAACTGCTATTGCTACACCGATTCCTCAGGACGAATTAGGATGATATACTTGGGCCTCCATCAATAAATAGTGAAAGAAGAGGCGTTTGGAACTATGAATGCCCTGAAAATGGACTTGGCTAGTTACTAGACCCTGTTTCAAAAAAGAGTAAAAAATGAAATCAGTGGCAAAATATGCATCATTCCTGGCCATCTATGTAAATGTTCCTTCTCTAATTCAGTATGGCTTTCTTCTTTTGTGCACTATTTCACCAGCTTAGAAAATGAAAATATCTGCCAACCACAAATCTTTAAGTTTTCTCAGAAACACGTGGGGGAAGAGTACATTACTATTTTCTCACAAAATTTTGCCGTGATATTTTTAGTGGAGTGGCCGCTCTCTGGTCTAGCAGTCCATGAAGCTTACTTTGCTGGGGTCTTTGGAATGCTGTCTCATGACTGGTTTTGCAAGGGAAGTTACTAGGGATGCAGAGAAGTTCCCAGAATGAGGCAGCACCATCATTATTGGCTGCCCTTCAATGGGTGGGGCGCACACAGAGTACAGGGATGTGCTCTCTGATCCCATAACAAGGCTGAGGACTGCGGTTCCACTGGAGGGCTTGAGTCCAGAGCCACACCAATCTTATTTCGCCAGGGAGTTCCAGTCAAAAAGCAGAAACCGGAAGCTAGAGCAAGGAAAATGAGAGGTGGAGCAAAGCTCACAATGTGAAGGAGAATGATAATGGCTCTGCACTTTTTATCTATTCATTCTACAAAGGTTTGTGAGTACCTGCTATATTCCAAGCACCATGCTAGAAGTGAGGGAGACAGTGAAACAGACAGAGATGGTTGTTACTCCACAGAATTTACAGGCCTGTGAAGGAGACAGACAAAATGAAGCAAATTAATAAACTGAATAATTTAAAAGTCTGATAAGAGCTAGAAAGGAAGGGTTTTAGGCAAGGGAAGGACATGATCTGGTATGAGATTTTAAAAGTTTACTCCAGCAGCTGTGTGTCAGCTTTGGTGGAGTGAGGAGAACATTGAAGAGAAAACTGCAGCCGGCCAGATGAGAAACGACCTTGATCTGGACTACAGAGGTGGCAGGGAAGATATGAGATTGACTAGAGTTCAATACCTGAACTGCATCACCAGCAACCAAGTTTTAGATAAACTCTAGCACTTAGTACTTTCTACTAAACCTGACAAGCTTAGGGGAATTCTGCATGGCCAGTCTTACAAATCAGAGACCAAAAGTGACCATATAAGATGGTCTGAACACAAAAATTTTTAACTAAAAGCAAGCCCTGGCCAGTAGTCATGTCCTAGGCCTGTAGCTTCCTTGACAAAAGTCAATGTTTTATCCTAAGTGAGCCTATCTATTGTCTTTGCAGCTAAGAAAACATACCTTTGAAATGTCAGAGTAATTCCCTTTTTCCAGACCCCTTAAGGCACAACCTCCCACCAGAGCAGGAGACCACAGAACACCTCACTGTTATCTTGTTCCTGAAATACCATCTCTATGTGCCGTAATTTTAATTTGTAACTGTTCTGTACCCACCAATATAAAAGAAATATGAGCCTCTCCAGTTTACTTTCTATCCAATCCCAGAGATTTCTCTGCTTTGCTTTCTCCCACCCTTTTAACCTACCACCAACAGATTCCTTGTAGCCTTCCTTATGTCTCCTTCTTTGATTCCAATGTATAAAATAAGCTTCAAAACTTCCATTCTCTGGAGCATTTTCTCAATCCATTGAGATTTTACTTCCCAGCAATTGTCACTTTGGCTCAAATAAAGTTATAAAAATTCTCTACAGGTTTGACATTTCTTACGTAGATAGTACTTGTGGCACAGAGCACTTTTGTTAAATTCAACTCAGCCTCCTTTATCTTCAGAGAAATCCTTGCTTCCATTTCAACAAACATCTGAGTGAGTATCTTTTTTTTTAGGACACTGATCTGGACACACAGGGAACTCAAAGATGAGAAAAGAAATGGTGCCAGTACTCAAGCAGTCTACATCCCATGGAAGAATATAGGTCAAGTATACATGTAACTATAATAATGTAAAAATACAACAAAAATCAGAGAAAATGCTAAAGGGTCTAAGAAGGAGCCTTGAAGTAGGAGGATGACTTCAACAGGAAGAGATGAGACTGGGAAAGTCTAAGTGGAGAAAGCAACAGGAGCAAAGTCATGGGCCTGGGGACTTGGAGGGTGTGCTCAGAGACCAGTCTGTGGTTCCCTTTGGCTCAGTGTTAGATTTGCAGAAAGTTCCACTGAGACAGTCAGTCAAGCCCTGAACTCCAGGAGCAGGAACAACTCTTGCACTTCAGCCTCTTGTCCTTTCAAATCCCGGGCTGTACTTGTGCAACTTTATACCCTTATTGAATGTTTGTATCAAAAGCAAATACTCACTTTGAAATGCTTCCTGGTGAGAAGATTCTTTTTTCCAGATTGACAACACAGAGCTCCTATAGTAATAATTGCTATTCAAATAGACACCGAACTACAGAGTTTAGGTACCAATTAAGAAAAGCTGTTGTTTTCTGAAATAACTTGTCTTTTTTATTTAAAAGGAATGATCCCTCCCCTTCCCTCTGTCCCTCCTTCACTCCCTCCCTCCCTCTCTCCTTTCTTCTTTCCTTTTAGGGAAGATTGAAAACATAACCAGGGGCTCAGGCTAGTGTCCTGAGGTTTTGGCTAGGCAGGCTTTTTGAGGTTACTGGTAATGAGAGGTGGCCACAGAGATTTGTCTAGGAGTATAATATCTCCTAATCTATTCACGGATGTTCATAGATCACTCTGCTTAGCAGAGTAGCTGCTGCAGGAGTCATTATGACTTATTTTCAGAAAGGTTTTCTTCTTTGGTTCCACGTTACTGTGGCTAAGAACCACACTTTACAGTCTTTAAGAGCCTGTTCTGTGCTCAGCCCTGCACTTCCCTACAACATGGTGGATCCCTGGGAGATCCTGACAGCCCCTCAATGCAGAAGCCGATGGGGTGACCAGTCACCCTGAAACCCTTGCTGTCTCTGGGAGACCCATGGGACATTATCTGAAAGCCAGTTTCTGGCGATACACTGCCATGTCATCCAGTCCAAAGTATGTCCTCTTTATTTTCTCTTTCTTGTCACACAAATAACATAAAGTATAGAAACAGACATACAGGCAAGGCTGCCAAATCTCCTTGGAAGTGTTTCTCTCCTGCTGTAGCCTTCAACACAGGAGAAAATGCATCTCAATGCTCATCTTAGAGATTTCTTTTCACATTCTCTTACTGCTGGAATACAAAGGAATTTCTCCTACCACTGATTCCTTCTTTCTCTGATCCTCTTTCCAAAGGCACCGCATTTCTCTAGAGAGTGTGTCCCAAATGCCTTATATCTATGGAGCTCTTTACAGACATTAATAGACAAATGGTTAGTTTATATAAAGCACACATGTATTGCTCTGACATAAGCAGTGAGGAGCCCACAGTTTACATTTTTGTCTTTCTTTCAAAAATGATGGAGAAATCATATTCCAGATGATCCACTCTTTAAGCTAGGGAGGGAAGGACTGAAGACAGAACTAAGATTTAAAAGAGATTTAAATCTGGACCGTTTGTGAGCCCTGTGCTCACTGGCACCCAGCTCATGTTGGTTCTTAGAAGGGAAAGTGGGTCTTGAATTTACTTTCTCACCTCCAGCTCCATGCTTCTCTGCCCTGAGTAGACCCCAAAACACTGAGCTTATAAGAGCTTCTAATTAAAAAATTAGACTGATACTATCACTAGTAACAATTATAATGGCAATAAGGCAGAACTTATACAAAACCTCAAGAAGACCGGGCTTATGTGAGTTTTGAATGGCCATGTGTTCAGAATTCTTTGTAAGTAAAGTCATGTAGAATCCATATATGTTCATATTTTATACAGCCAAATGTCTTGACAATACTAGCTATTGGATTCTTTAAATCTTTTGGCATTTAGGGTGCTTTTTTGTGGAGAATTATGATGTTTCACTATCACAGTGTAGAGTGTAGACTCTAACTACACAGTGTGTGGTATAGAAAGTAAGTGGAAGGGGCATAGATATCAGCCAGCCACAAATTCCTTCTTTGCCTCATATAGCTGTGTACCCTTGAGATAATTACACGACCTCTCTGGACATCAGTTTCCTCACCTTTAAAAACAGCAAATAATAGTATAAATACCATAGGATTGTTGTGAGGATCAAAATATATAATGTATGTAAAGTCTAGTTTTTGGTACATATTAAGTAGTTAGTAAAAACCAACTTTAGGATACATACACATATCTATATAACTAAAAGGAAATCCATATATGTATATATGTTTATGTGGTATGTGTATAAATAAACAGGTTATTTGGGGGTTGTAAAATTATAGAAATTTTTTATTTTCTTTATATTTTCTCTATTTTCTAAGTTTTTTATGATGAGTTTATAATATTTTTTATAATGTTATAAAATCTTTTAAAAGATGTAATAAACCAGTATGGTGACTTTTTAGGACAGAAATCACACGGATGCTTCTGTGCCTCAAAAAAGGACAAAAAAGTGAAAAGATAGACCTTGAAACATGGCTTCTAGTAAACAGTAGATTTCTCAAGGGAACAAAGGCTGGAAATAAATTCAATAAGACAAAAGTAAAAGGAGCAGCAGGGCGGCCAAGACAACGGCGTGAAACTCAGAGAACGTCGGTTTAATGAGTGCTTTCAGCAGATTTTCTCTAAAGCGCTGGCATTTTACAATTGTAATAGAATGAGCTTTTCTTGGAAAATATACCTAAAAAGATTGAGAAAATTCAGAACCACAGCAGTTCAAGCCCCAAGGGAAACCTGAAAATCAATAACCGATTAAAGGACCATCCAGTTTTTTCCAGGAGTGAAGTCGCCTCAAAGAGCTCGAAACAAATAGAAACTTTTCAGACTTTACAAGTCACCCAGTCTGCAGACAAAGATGGGAGCCTCATGTGCAGAAGGTTCCATTATATTCTGGCACTGAGTGTGCAAATGCTGAGAAATACATTTCTATCTCTGCCTTTCTGTCTTGTTTCACACCGTCTCTGCCAGCAGTCCTTGGCATGGAAGTCTCAGCCTCTCTTGCTACAGAGTCAGGCATCTTCTGGTCTCTTTTTCTCAGATTCTGTCACTGCAGTGGAAACATCCTGAAAACTGTAACTATTAGTTAAAGTGATTCTTATGACGCAGGCAAAAGAGAACCAGAAAGGTTTGCTGTTCTGCCTGTGCCACTCTGTGGGGTAGTCATACCATTGACTTGTTTTTACCAAAAATAGAAGTTGCTATGCCATTTACTAGAATGGCATCACTCCTTTAGTCTCTGCTCTTCTCTCCTCTCCTCTCCTCTCCTCTCTTCTGCTTCCTTCTCTCCTCTTTCTCTCCCTTTCTTCCTTTCCCCTATGCAAGTACTCATTTAGCAGCTTAACAACCACCTACTATGTGTCATTGCTGCATTATGCACAGCAAATATAAAGATACATAAGATATGACCAATGCTGATATACTTTCACTATCTTTGCTATAGCTTCCAACTAAACTGTAGTATCTTTGCAGGCACTGCTCTTTACTAGGTGTCTGTCATGTATCTGACAGTTTCACGAAGCTTATTTTACTTACTTCCATCATCCACCCAGAGGCAGGTATTTCTACCATTCCTATAACACAGATGATTGACTTTAGACTACGAAGGTTTAAATATCTAACTCAGAGGTACTTGGTTCCTATAAGGAGGAGTCAGGAATTTATTCTGATTTTTCTGACTCCAAGTTCAGTGCATTTTCCACTGTGCCTACATGTTGACTATGAAGTTTCATGTCCAGACTTTTATGGTTTCACCTTTGCATACTGCACAGCATATGTAGTGTACACAGTAAATGCTCACATGGAATTGGGTCAGAATTATATTAAATTTGTCTGCATGAATCAACCTTTCATATACTAGTATTTGCCAGCACTGTTCAGAATTGTCACATGTGCATGCATTCTTCACATACAAGAAACTGGTCATTGTTTTACTGTATAGGTGTAGAGAGCAAATGGATAGCCAGGAGCCAATCCTCTCCCAAAGGACAGAGAAAAGTAGACTAACACGAATATGGAATTGTATGTGTTTTGAAAATGTGCCTACCTTGATCGAAGCTGTTTACAGAAGACATAGAAAGGAAAAACCTTCAGTGTCCACATAATGATTTTGATTGTCATAAAAAGATCAGATTGTTTTTTTAAATTTGAGAAATTAAAAAAAATTCAGTTTAAATAGACTATCTAACAAATATGCATGTACCCATCACCTAAAAATTAAAATTGTCACCATTTTGTCATATTTAAATTTTTTTAAAAAAATTTTTAAAAAGTAAAAATTTTTAAAAATAAAGTTTTAAAAAGCATTATAAAGTTGAAATCTCTTTGTCTTCCATCCCCAACACACACCTTCCCCACACCATTCTGGTAGGCACCGTCAAAGGTCTGGTTTCCAATCCATTATTTATACATTTACACGAACACAAATGTTTTCCTAAACAATTTATACTATTGCCTTATATGTTTATATGAAATATACATAATAGTGTCATATCGTTTGTATCATTTTGCAACTTGCTGCTTTTTAAAAACATTACTATGTTTTTGAGGTCTATGTTGGAATAGAAAATCTAGTCCATTCCTTTGATAGTTATATAGCATTTTGTCACACTAACAAAATAATTTCTTATGTCTTCTCTTTTTCCTGTTAACGAACACTAAGATTATTATAAACTGTACTGCAATAGAAGTACTAGCACGAGTTTCTAGTCCTCATACATGCACTCAGGTTCTACTCCGGTGTTTACCTAGAAGTGGAATGGCTGGGTGGTATACTAGGGGCATGTTTAATTTTATCACATATTGACAGATTACTCTCTGAAATGGTTGTACCAATTTACACTCTCACTGGCAATTCATGTAAGTACCTGCTTCTCTATGCTCCTTTCAAAGCTGGATATTGGCGGACTTAAATCTTTGCTAATCTGCTATATAGGCAAAGGTATCTTCTTATTTCAGTTTGTATTTCCCCAATTTACTAGTGTCATTTAGTATCTTTTATGTTTATTAGCCTTTTGGGTTTCTTCTTTTGAGAAGGGCCTGGTCATGTGCTTTGCTAACCTTTTTTTCCCATTAGATTATCTGTGGAGTTTTTTTCTTATTAATTTTTAAGAAAAATCCATTCTGGATATGAATCATGTGACCGTTATTTGAGCATTGCAAACATCTTTTTCTTTAACCATTGCCAAGTTCATTACCACATTTGGGGAGAGGGAGGCGAAGGGAATACAAGGCCAGTTCCAAATGAGTAAAGGGCTTTATTCTTTTTTAATCCAATACAAGATGATCTCTGCAATTAGGTGATCAGCCATAAGCAGCTTTTGCAGATCCAAGTAAAAACTTCCTTACAAAGGCCTTCAAGATTTTTCTCTAAATCTGGAGAGTAGCTCTCTTTAGCATCTTGGAAATTAGATAGAGAAATTCTTTTAATAGGTGAGCAAAACAAGAGAAATGGACTTCCTTTTTACAAACCAGTAGCTAAGCAGCTTCTCCACTTCTCCCAACAGCCTCAAAGTAATTTGAAAGTAATTTCTGTAAGTACGATTTATTATTTATTCACCATTGTTTAGGCACATGATTTAAAAATTTAACTTCTACTGTGCGGAGTCATTCTACTTTCTCCCCTTACGGAGGGCAGGTTTCAATTATGTAATTATGGTTAAAGAGGGCTGAAGAGTTTTATTCTTATGCCTTCATCCTGATTGGATAATGGTTTGCAATGACTGGTTGAGAGCTGTGAAAACACAAATATGAGGCAAAAAGCTTGGATATCTATATAAATATTTACAAACATACTTAGGCTATAGCTGTGAGGTGAGGGCTTGGGTTTATCATTTCGTGATGGTTATATATCTTCAACATTCTGTTCAGTTGATAATCCTAGTTAGTGGGCATGTGCTGACTTTTCCCAATCCACCACTACTTATTGAATCTCAACTCTATGTTAGACACTTTGTATTCCAAGCAAAGTGACCAAGATAGACAAAGCCTCCATGCTCGCGAAGCTTACATTCTAGTGGCAGAGAGAGAGATAAGTGACAATAAAGAAAAATGATGCAGTGTAATGAGAATTGTGGAGTGGGATGAGTGTGGTCTGAGAAGCCTCCTGAGGAGGGGTCATAGTGATTATCGGCAACATTTACTGGATAGCGAGTGATAGAGACAGATTGAGATATATAAAACTACAGTTGTCAGGACTCCAAAACAATTACTTCCGATTCAGTAGGTAAGCTCTGTCTCTTTACTTGCTTATTTGGGGCAGTTTATGAGTCTTGAAAAATAAGTGACTAAAGCATTGATTGTAGATAAGAAGGAGTTCATGAATTTGTAAAATATGTTCCCTTTTCTTTAGGAGAATAGTTTACACAGGAGAGAACAGCTGGCTCCTACAGCTTGGTGGTGGGCTTTGCCTGGACTGTTACTTGCCTAAGTATTTCTAGTATTTGTGACTCTGTCTCTCCTCCAGCCCATTCCACGAAGATAAGTTTTTAAGTCCTATTAAATAGTCATATTCTGCAGGCAACTACAAACTATGGCTCGAGATGATTTAACAAAAAATTCTTGAAAACATTTTAAGTGCAGCACTGAGTTGTTCAGAGGGAGAAACTGCCGTTTGCACAAACAAAACGTTCAGACAATGAAGGTCTTCTAGATATTGATTTAATGCAGATTTTCTTGTTTCATTTATTTTGAAAAATCAATTTCAAGTTCCTAACAACATCTAGTAGGTGTTCTCTGAGTCTTGTCCCCTTGTCCACTTAACGCCTGGCTAAAAGAGAAAGAAAATCATGTTGTTTGGTGGTTTTGTTTTGTTTTCTTAGCCAAGTACTTAAATCACGAATGTTTCTTAAGTACCCTTTGATGGGTTTCATTGTTTGTTTATTTTGCTTTAGTCTGTGCAGAAACTTTCAAATTTCCTTCTATAACAAACTCTTTTCAGAGCCATCATCGTCTGACCTGGCTGATGGAGACTTTGCAGCCAGATTGATTTCTGCACAGGCTACAACTGCCACACACAAAACTTAACGGCCTTTTTGAAGAACCAATTTTTAAGTTAAAAGGACGAACGAAACTGTTCGCTCATCTTTCGAAAAATATGCGTTTGGTGTGTTCGCCATCATTCACTGGATTTTCAGTAATGAATACAGAATGTGACATCGGTTTTTCACATACGAAGGTTTTGTATTAAATTTCTGGGACGTTATTGCTTCGTCTGACGTTTTGTTTTCCTGATTTATTCACCTTCAGCATGCTACAGAAAACCTCCTCTCCTAGCTATTGTTCTCTCCCTTTTTAAGATGGCTTAGAAATTGAAACCTTGACTTTTGAGGGTCTTCTTGGGTTTATCCTCCCCTCTCCTTCCCGGTTCATTATTCCCTTCTGTACACCCTCAGCCGAGGCCGCCAGCATCTGAGCTGAAAGAGCCCTTGGAGGGCGAGGAGAAGAGGATCGTTGGCGACAGGATCCTGCTGGAGGCCCGCAAGCCCACCGGGGTTAACTGGGGCGCCTGGGTCAGCACTCTCTAAGTTGGGGGCCTGGGCGGAGCCGAGTCGGAGCCGCGGCGACAACTCTACCAGAGCATGCCGCAGTTTTGCTCCCTCCACGGGGAAAGACTCGCCCAATCTGTCACAATCTCACGAAGAACTTGCTTTCCCAAAGCCGTCTCCGCGACCAAGCGCGTTGCAGGACGGACGCCGGCGAAGCGGAGCTGGCGAGAGGAAAGGCCCAAGCCTGGGGCGAAAAAGGAATGAGGGGCCGGGAGCCGGGGGGATTTCCTCCTGCTCTTCCCCCTCCAACGGGAGCGGAAAATGTGATTTGCTGTGCATTCCAGGCGCGGTTCCCTGGGGTGACCTCTCCCAGCAGCCCTGGGCGGGGGGAGCAGACAAAGAGGCGAGGCAGGCGGAGAGAGGACCCCGCGGCGAGGCAGGAGGGGTGCGGGGGGCGGGGGCAGTACCGGGAAAGTGGGTGGATAGCGGGTCCCGCGGCGGCGGCGCCGCCTGGCCAATGGAGAGGCGCGGCCCCGAGCGCCGCGCTCTGCTGCCGGCATTTAAACGAGAGACTGCGCGATGCCCCGCACTCGGTGCGCCCTCCGCGGACCGGGCGACCCAGTGTGAGGCGAGAGCGTTACTCTCGGTACGGCTGACCCCGCGCCGAGCCCCGCAGGCTCCGGCCGCGGCCGCACACCACGCCACGCGTCGAGAGCGCAGGTCCAGACGACCCGCCGCACTGACAGGTGAGCGCAGAGGCGCGGGTCAGAGGGTGTGTGTGTGTGTATGTGAGTGTGTGCGCGCGTGTGCGTGCGCGCGCTCGCGCAGAGGTTTGCAAAACGACTCCAGCATTCCGCTCCTTGCAGACGCGCGACAGCACTCTGTGAGCGCAGGCCGAGGACCCGCGGTCCCTTGGGGCGAATCACGAAGAACCATCGCCGGGTCCTTCCTGCCAAGGTCGGGGCTGCCGCGATATCACCTTGAGCGGTCTGCTGGGAAAGACTGGGAAAGAGGATGTCAAGAACGAGAGCTATAGCCCTGCATCGCGTTTTTCCCTCTCGAATCCCCGCTAACAGCGCTTCTGGTGCTGGAGGCAGCCGCGCCTGCCAGCCGCGCCGGCAGGGCGAGGGCGCGCGGTCCATGGCGTGAGCGCGGGAGCAGAAAGCTAGTGAGCGGAAGCAGTGGGGAGCAGCGGGGACCCGCATCTCTGCCGCGGACCGCGGAGCAAGTTATGCTGAGAGGGTCCCATGTGTTTGAGGCGGGGTGCTGGGGCTAGGGACGTCTGGGGGCTCCTATTGGAGTGGCGTGAGTGATCCTGCCGCGGGCTGGAGGATCCGAAGAATCAACGATTGGGCCCATTTTCCCATCCTCAAGGTGAGATGGAGACTCTTGTAAGAGCGGAGCCGCGGGATTTGGCCGCAGTGGAAGGCAGAGGTTCTGGTGATGGGACCGTCGGTCTCAGATGCGGAGTTCAGCGAGCCCTCGGTGCTCACACCGCGCACACCCACGTCCTGGCTGCGCACTTGTGGGCACTCGGTTCTCTGTTCTATGCTTCTCCCGGTCCCACGGACGCCTCGGCTGAACCGCGGACCCCCAAGCGACGGGCAGCGACAATTCGCCGGGTTCCACTTCCGCGGGTACACCTTAGTTTGTGTACTAAGGACCCCTGCCTAGCGTCGTTGCGCCTGGCTAACTAACGATGGACCACGCAAGGCGGCTGGTGGGAGGCTGGTCTCAGGCTCCGAGGCTCTGGTTGTCCTTCGTCCTCGCTCGCCGCCTTGCTCACCCCCCTGACCTCTGCAGCTTGCAGAGCGAGACCAGGGGCAGAGGGACATCGGGCTGTCACCTCATCAGCCAGTTATTTGTAGACTTAGGCTTGGGAATAGCGGGCGCAAAACAGCTCTGGCTTGGCATTGTCTTCGGATCCCAGCTCCGCCTTGGGGACGCCTAGCCTGGTGTTTCCCCGCACCGGGCTCCGGCGACCGCCCCCGGCGAGGTGGGGGTCAGTCAGAAGGTGACCAAGACTGCACTAAAGCCCTTCCCGCGCTCCCAGAGATGGCCTGAAATGGGCTCCCAGGTCGAACTGGGCTGCCGCCTTCTCCTTCCCTGTCGATTCTGAACCCTGGCTCTTTTAGGCAGAAATACAGCCTCGAAGTTAGGGGTTAAAATCTCGTCTTAAAAATGGTACAAGGGCAGAGGGGCGACCATCAGTAGGTAATTGGATCTCCTGCTAGGAAGAATAGATCCGAGCGGTGTGCGCGTCTGTTTATGTTCTCCTTCGAGGTGGTGCCAGGACACGACTTGATTAAAAGAATCTATTGTGTTAAGTGAGTCACTAGGGACTTAAACTGTCCCGGGGCCCCAGAGTAGTGGCTTCCTTCTAGCTGTGCACACAAGTTAAAAAGCGGAGAAGAGGTTAAGATAACCCTCGTTTGAGGGTGAGTCTTCTTTCACCCCAGAGCTATCTGGTCCTTTTTCTTCCCTACCCTTCCCCCCACTTTTTTTTTTTTTTGGAGGAGGGGCATGGGGACTTGAAGGGATGAATTTTTCAAAGTAATGAGGGGAAGATATTAAGAAAATTACAGATTCTCATCATCTTGGCACACCCCAGTCTACAGCAGTATGGATGATTTGAGTACTATCACTGGATAAATTACACTCCCCAATGGTTATTTAAGTGTTCTTTAGACTATAGTTGCTGTGCGTGTGTGTGTGTGCACGCGCGTGTGCGTATGTGTGTGTAACCTCAGGTGTTTGTAGGAATTAGTCTTTGTAAACTTTGTAATTTCATGGATTTCCTATTAAAAGTTCATTTTGAGTGAAATGATCTGTAGGAAATCCAAGTTGGCTAATAGTCTTTAGGTGAGTGATTACATAGGGAAGAATAGAAAGTTAGTCAGTCCCCACATCTCTGAATGAGAGCCATATGTCTTGTCCTCTAACTGAAGCTCTCAGTCTTAATGTTTAAGTATTAAAAGTGATATAATGCTGAGAAATTTTATGCCAGAGACCCCTCTCCTAAGAAATGCTTGTCAGCGGCAAAGCTGTGGAGCACGTCCTAGAACAGAGAGTAAAGGACAAAAACCTTTTATGGAAAGGAAAGTGGGAGGAGGTAGGGGAAGTGTCTGTAGCATCCACTGAAAGAAATAGATCTGGCAAGTGTTACTAGCCCATGTCATACATCTGCAAGGAATTTTCTTCGTTTTAACATACGCTCTTAGAAATGCAAAGTATAACAGTAATTACTGGGACAAGAGAAGTTTTTTCTTCACATGTGAACATGAAGATAAAAAATAGATAATTATTTAAGTTACGATATTCTTTCAACTTTATTGCATTAGAAACAAGTCTGTGTGTCTTTTGTTAAATACTGTGCTGGGTGTCTGTCCATAGAATAATGGTTAGGGACATGTGTTTGGGGACAGGACAGCACTGGGCTCAAACCCTGACTCTTCTGCTTGGGAGCTGTGTGACCTTGGACAGATTTCTAACTTTTCTGAGTCTGGATTCCCTGATGTTGAAGGAAGACAATCTTATTTACTTCATATTTTGTTGTGAAAAATAAATGATAAAATTTGATCAGAATTTAACATAATGCCAGGCATAGTAAGGGTTCAAAAATGTAGATAATTCTTATTATTAGTTGTGGTATTAAGAGAGGCAGTATCATCATACACCATCGAAATATTTTACAAGTGGTTCTGAAATTAAATCCCAAATCTCACATAAACAGAGACTAACACACATCTTTCACTCCAAGACAGAACCTATAACTTGGCTGGCTGGCTGTCCATAGTGCTGCTTAGTGAACATTTAATATTCATTACTTTCTAACTTGTTTACTGTTGATTGTAAGAACTGTATGCAATCATTAATTTCACCAAAAAATCTTACAATGAAAATGGAGTTCCTGAGATATTTAACTACCAAGTGGTCTCCTCCCTGCCCTATGCCATGTTGGGCCCCAGCCTATTTTAGCCTGAATGGTATTCAAAATAGGGAGGTTGTGGTTAAGCTACTTGCAACACGTTCAGGATGAGACTTTATGCTCTCATGGTTTGCCAACCATCAATTCTTATCTTCGTGGTGCAATGGAAAAAATAAAATCTTAAGACCAGTATAGTCTTAAGAAATTATTTAAGTTTAAAAGTTGCCTACCTTTTTAAAAAGTAAAGATCAAAATAAAAATAATCTTTGCCCTTCTCAAAGAGAAAAAGGAGTAGATTATTCTAAAACCCTATTATTCTGAAGCATATTTTTTTATGCTGGGAGAATAATTTGATGCTGTGCCTGTCGAATGTCTTTCTAAAACTTAATGCATCAGGAGGAATTGATCAGATGTTGGGGCACAGACATCTGGCTTGCTGACCATTGTCTCTTCACTGTAATTCCCACTCAGCACTCCATTTAACTGATTATAAGCAGGTTGGTTCGCTAAAATGAGAAATATGGCAAGAAGAGTGTGGAAAGGAGCTGGCCTAAACGTTCCCAAAGACATCAAGAACATTGGAAACGGGTCACACATAACATTTTTATTTCTAATTCCCCAGAATTAGCTGATGTGTTCTTAGAGACTTGTGAAGATGAGAATAAATCACCCTGACCTGCGCAGGACTGAGATGGCTAATTTGGTTTCTCTTGTGTGCAGATGTTTACTCTTGATCACTAAGGGAAACTTGAAGGAAAGCGTCAGTTAGAGAAGGCCTTCTTTGAGAGCACCTATGTTCTCTGAGTCGAGTGGATTGGAGGGGAGGACAGTGGTAAAGGGGGAAAAAAAGGTGGGGTGGGGTGGGTCTAGCTGCTGGGAACAGTTCCAGAGAAAGCTCACTATGAAAATATGATCAGATTACTTGGAGGAGAAATGCATTAAGGGGAAGTTGAGGCAGGGTTTGAAAAGAACATTGTAAGGGAGAATCAAGGGAAGTCTTTGTGGGTGTCATCATGCACTCGATTCATGAGATGCAACTTTAATTTAATGATGTGAGTGAGTCATTTCATGAATGCAAATTATTAAAACTATTTTCCGCTCATGGTTGGACATGGGTGATAATTCATAAGAGCCTAAATCTGGATTAGCATTTGGATTTAGTTTTGATGATGGGACATTCTCCTAGGTGTTAATGTGGAAAAGAATTGTCCTCAGGGAATTTACATCTTCTTGACTCTCTCCATGTCTTTGATACTTACACAGTGCAGATTATTTGGTGGCAATACAAATGGGATTTAAAGAGCAAAACAGTCCTATTTCCTTCACTGAGTAATCAAGACAGTTTGTTGTGGGGGGAGGTTGGGTGACTGACCACAATGACTTGACAGAGCCCTGGTTCCAGTACTAATTATAGTCCTCATCCCCCTCACTCTTACTCATGTGGAATATGCAGAGTCCCTAGGAGAACTGCTGTTCTCTAAAAACTTGAGTTCTCTTGTCGATTGAGATTCCCGAAGTCAATTTTTACTTCTCTTCAATTAACTAATTTATTCAAAAATCTCACCATAAGCACTGAAGATCTTTGAAGAGTTGGCTTTTTAAAAAAGAAAAACCATTTTGTAATTTCTCTACATCTAATAAATTTTGTTTTGAGAAAAATTTAGTTTTTTTTTTTTTTATAAAAAAATACAAAACGACCGTCACTCTAGGCCCCTTTGGCTTATGGGGTACGCATGTTTCCATTGGAACAGGAAATCTGTCCAAACTAAGACTGAAAACCACAGTTGACTAATTTTGGATTTACTTCTTTATTATTGGTTTCTGCCATAGTGAATACAATGGCTTCAATTAGAATATAAAACCCACAGCATTCTGCATGAGACTGGATAAAAATTAGTGGGTTTTTGGAGTTTTTCTAGAAAAAGGAAGGCAAATATCAAGAAGCTCCCTGGACTATAAGGAGTTTGTTATACTGAGGGTCAGAACAAAAGGATTGCTATTGGCTGTGCTATCATTGGTATGTGGGAAGGCATTTTAAAATGCAAAGAATAGAAACTGTGTAAATCAATATGGTCTGTGACAGTCATTCATTTAAGAGCACCTACTGTGTGCCAGGCAATGAGGATAAGGTGATGAGTAAGCCCTCATGACTCAGACTAGGTATTTAGTTAATCACAGATGTAAAAATGCCAGGAAGGGAAAGCTGAGTGTAAAGGAGGTCTTGAGTTGGACTGCAGAAAAAAAAAAATTCATTTTTGGACAGATGTCTGTGGGAGAGGATGGCTTCATAATGCGAACCATCATATGTAGTCAACATACATTCCCGGTCAGTCTCAGATTGGCCCCTGTGATGTGGGCTCTGGGGTCTTGCCCTAGGACGGCCGAACTGTCCTAGAGGCCAGTTTCAGTAGGAATAGGGGAAGATCGTGGGTGTAGGCCTAGGGCTGTCTTATGTGCTCCTCTTTGAAATGGGCAGAGACTGCATTTTAGTTTAAATAAATAGCAGAAACTTGTGAAAGCTTCTCAAATTCACTTTATATTTGCCTAGGAGACTAAATTGTCATGGCTCAAGTTATCCTGGTCTCTGGAGAAAGTCAGCACTGTTTTATAACTGGACTTTTTACATGAGTGATTTTTTTTTAAGACAAAACAAGGAAATTAATTTTTTTGTTGTTGAGGCAAAAAAGACTCTGTTTAAAGAACAGGGATGTTGTAACATAAACTGACAAAAGCCAGGGAGTCTGCAGTCAGAGCAAAGAGCTAAATGTCACATTATCAGCTCCAAACTTGAATTTGCCCAACAATATTAGGTTAATGTTGGGAAGATAGTGCCATTTGAGGATATTTTAAATTTAATATTTAATTATCCTAATTTGAAACTATCTTTAGGGTTGCATGGTTTTTACTTACAGAGGCTGTCCCATAGAGAATGTAGATTCCACACTGCCTTTGTCTTTGAAAGGTAATTGCTCTTGTTAATAATACCCACTTGTACAGCTCCTTGGGGGACCACGATAAGGTTGCTATTAAATTGCACTTCCCGGTAATCACGTGTAACATTGGTGTTGAGAAGAAAGCTGGGAAATGGGTGCTTCACAGCTGTGTCCTTAGTTCAGAAAACCGTGGTGGGGATGGGGTGAGGGGCAGGAGGGAAGCCTCAGGACTCAGGTCAGATTTGGCATGATGGCCTGAGGAAGGAGGCTGAGCTCATGGAAAAGAAAATCCTTCCACATTTTAATAAGTCCTTCTGTACTCCAGGGCTACAAGTGCTACAGGCCTTGTTATTCAAAGTTTTTTAGAGAGGAAGACCTAGTGAATGAGAATCTGCATTTTAACAATGTCCCCAGGTAATTGCCTGCACATTCAGGTTTGAGAAGTACTGTTGCTAATATATTGTCTGATGCTTCTCTCTTGCACTCTTATTTACAAAAATAGGCTTCTCCTCCTCCTTCTCTGTCTGCCCTACCTTCCCTGAACTCCCCTACCTAGAGTAGTCCTTTTTTCTCTGATTTGCATTCCTAACTTCATTTTTTTCTCTCTCCATTCTTATTTTACTGTTTTGTTTTTTTTTTATGGTTTTCCCTCTGCCTTTCCTCTTATTATTATTTTTTTTTGGTCATCATTTATATGCCACTTCCCTTTCTGAGCCATATGTAACTCCAGACCTGTCCACACTAATTCACTGTCATTAATATATTCAACATGTCTACGACATTTGTTCATGAGTTTGTACATACCTGTTCTCTTGTGCCCATTTTCTACCTTCTAAATTTTATGTACACACACACATGTGAATGACATATTTCACCATTTAAAGTAAAAAAAATCTAGATCATGGTATAAAGAATGACATAATGTATATCTGTTCTCAGATTAAAAATAAGAAAAAGTGAGGAGTCTAAGAGTCTTTATGAGTTATGAGATCTTTCTGGTAAAGTAATTCATTCTGTCTGCAGTACCACTATATTGCTAGTTCTCAAATTGCTTTCACTTTTACATCAAATTTGATCCGAACAATCTATCTGGGGAGATGAGGTATTTGTAGCTTTGCTTAAGCAAAGTTGTTTATTGAGAAGTAAGATGATTTTCCTCAGGTCAGATAGCAAGTAGTTACCCCAGGATTTCAAATAAAAACTCAGTCTTGACTTTTTTGTCTAGTGCTCTTTCTGTGAAGTATTCTCCCCCTGTCAAGTACTTTCTGGTCTCCACCAGTCTCCTTCCAACGCCTGATAACAGTGAGCATCTCACAAGCATCCAACCAACCGAACAAGGCACAACTCAGGAAGCACTCAGGCTAGTTGGGGAGAAAAGACTCAGCGACTTTCCTGGCAGATGAAGCCCTCTTGGCAATGAGGCTGATTCATCTTTGCTATAAAACAAAATAGAAAATAAGTTTCCCCAAAGAGGTATAAGGTGATCCAGCATTGAAATTTTTAGGAACTTATTAAATATTGTCAAATACCAGAATGACTACAGTTAATTGACCATAATACAAAGTCAAATGTAGTTGGTGTCAAGCCAGGACCATGCCACGAAGACATGGGCCCTGGCTGAGTTCAAATCTTGGCTTATTCCCTGAGTGATCCTGGGCAAGTGACCTCATAGCCTGATGGCTTGGAGGGTAATGAGAATAATAGTACTTAATTCATAGAGATATTGTGAGAAGTAAATGAAATATTTTACATAAAATGTTTAACAAGTGCCTGATAAAATGTTAGCTGCTTCATGCAGCGCTTAACAATGGGATATAATAGGTGATTTTGTCACTGTGAGAATATCACAATGACACAAAACTAGATAGTCTAGCCTACTACACACCTACACAATATGGTATAGACTGTTGCTCCCAGGCTACAAGACTGTATAGCATGTTACCGAACAAAACAACACCAGATTAAATCCTTGAAGCACAAGAGAAAATGGCTCAATCAAGAGATGCAATAAACATGACATGTATGAGGTTGTTTCCTGTGTAACACAGCATACTGTTTTGTAGGAAACTTTCCTTTTCATAAATAGGGTGCACTCTAAAATAACAATGACGTATATGGTGTAGTAAATACATAAACCACTACCATAATTGTTTAATATCATTTTCAAGTACCATGTACATGATTGTATGTGCTACATTTTTATATGACTGGCAGGACGGCAGGTGGTTTGTTTACACCAGCATCACCACAAACACGTGAGTTATACGCTGGGCTCTGTCACAAGTTACTGTGTCACTAGACAATAAGAATTTTTTCAGCTCCATGGTAATCCTGTGGGACCACTGTTGTACATGCCGTCCGACATCAAACGAAAAGTTCTTGTGCAGCACACGGCTGTATTAATGTTTTAACTAATTAACTCTTCCGTATTTCATGTCTCCTCCTCTGTGTTTCCTTCCTCCAGCATGAGCCGCACTGCCTACGCTGTAGGAGCCCTGCTTCTCCTCTTGGGGACGCTGCTGCCAGCTGCTGAAGGGAAAAAGAAGGGGTCGCAGGGTGCCATCCCCCCGCCAGACAAGGCCCAGCATAATGACTCGGAGCAGACTCAGTCTCCGCAGCAGCCTGGCTCCAGGAACCGGGGGCGGGGCCAAGGGCGTGGCACTGCCATGCCGGGGGAGGAGGTGCTGGAGTCCAGCCAGGAGGCCCTGCATGTGACCGAGCGCAAATACCTGAAGCGAGACTGGTGCAAAACCCAGCCCCTCAAGCAGACCATCCACGAGGAGGGCTGTAACAGCCGCACCATCATCAACCGCTTCTGCTACGGCCAGTGCAACTCCTTCTACATCCCCAGGCACATCCGGAAGGAGGAAGGCTCCTTTCAGTCCTGCTCCTTCTGCAAGCCCAAGAAATTTACCACCATGATGGTCACACTCAACTGTCCTGAATTACAGCCACCCACCAAGAAGAAGAGGGTCACGCGAGTGAAGCAGTGTCGTTGCATCTCCATCGATTTGGATTAAGCCCGGACACGCTGCCTGTCCTAGGAACGCAGCCCCAGGCGGGCCCAGAGCCAGGCCTAGAACAGCCTGATTCTAACTTGGCTTAAACCTAGAGAGAGGCGAGAAGGACCACCTGCTGCTTCCTGACAGGCGTCTGCTAGTGTGTAGTTTGTGTGCATGAGTGTGCCTGGGTGCCTGTGGGTGCGTGCAGACACCAGAGGAAACACAGTCTCTGCTAGAGGGCACTTCCTGTTACCTAAATGAACCTGCTTCCAAAGGGAATGGCACAGAAAGCCCACACCATCTGAGGCACATTCAAGGGGGGAGGGCTGTGGTCTCGTTTTGCCTATGTCTTCCATGTGCCCTCCTGGGGACCAGAGTCTCCCTTCAGAATGAATGTTAACAGAAGAGGTGACTCTGGGGGCAAGAGACCTGTTTTATTCTGTCTCAGATGAGGGAAAGGTATTTCAACCTGTGCTTGCTTCCACCCTTCCTCCTCCCTTCCAGGGTCCATCCTTGCTTAGGATCTCAGTGACTATTTTAGTCTAATCCCCTATTTGCCAAGGGTTCTAAATTAATTCACTTGATCATGGATGTAAGTGTTTCCCAGTTTGAGAAGACCCTTCAGATTCGCAGGGAGGTTGGTAAGGGTACGAGGCAAGAAGGATGGAGGGGTGAGAGAAGTGAGGGACTGAGTGTGAGGACCAGTTGGGCCCAGCAAAATTCATTTGAGAGATGTGCAGAGTCCTGCAAGGCCAACCCCAAAACACAGTGAGCAAGTTTTTCCTATTATTTAACCAGAACCCAAGTGAACAGAGGAGAAATGAATTTGTCAAAAAAAAAAAAATTACTAATTTTGGCTGTTGCCGTGATCTGCTGAAAGTAACTGCGTCCCAATACCAGATTTAAAACGTATATTTTCAGAACCAAATGAGTGAGGTAAACTCAAAGAGCCACTTCCTGCTTTGCCCCTCAGGAGGACAATAGATGTAGTTCAGAACCCCCAATGCAGGGATAGGAAAAAAATGAAAACCTCGTAAGTACAAAGTTCTAATAGCTTTTTTTTTAGTTTGGTTATAATCACCTCTTTCCCAGTTCATTATTTCTGTGTAATGCTTCTGACAGCCACACCCTATATTATATAGTTGCTGCCTCTGCTGAATGTACCTGACAATAAAGAACCAGGCTAATATTAGGGCCTGCTCCATTTTAGCCAGAAGTTTGTTTTCGCCTTTGGTAGGAGTTTGAGCTGGAGAGCAGAGGAGGGTAAGGAAATAAAGGAGATTGCTTTTGGCTAAGGAGTAGTTTAATGTCCTGGAGGAGAGATGTGAAAGGCCTTCTTTTTTGCAATCTGAAGATCTAGTGGGAAACCCCAGGTAAGAAATCAGAGCATTTGGGTTCATTCGCTCTCTGTCTACTGCTGGGGAATCCTGTAACATTGTAACTATTCAGAACCTACTGGTAGAGGCTGTCCTCTGATTAAACTTGGGCTACTTGCAATACCTATGGAAGCTTTATGTGATGGCTAAAGTTCTGTGTGGGTGAACCTTAACTGCATTTTGGGTTGGGCTAACCTCTTCAAGGATGAGGTTTTATCTGTAAACTGCATCCCTCCCCCAACACTCTTTTTGCCTTGTCTCTTCTCAGCCTCGCTAGCTGAGTCATGTGCGACATGGGAAACAAAACGCTAAAGACTTGGGTTTCAGTTGCCCATCAAGGCTCCAGTAGTCAAAGGACCATTGCAACTAAAGAGGCTGTTTCTATTTTATTTTTGTTTTGGTTCAGTGTTCGCCCATCTAATAACTAAACAGGACCCATACTTTGAGGCAGAAGTGATTTTGAACACCCAAAATATTGGGTCTAATTTTAAAACTTTTAAACTCACTACTGATGATCCTACACTAGGCAAATCTGTGCAGACACAGAGTCTGTGCATTTCGTATACACTGTATGCCCTTGCCCTACATCTTTCTATCGTCTACATCCTCCAACAATAAAGCACAGAATGGATTTAATTAAGCGCTCAAATGTTAAGCCAGAATTTTGAGGGTGGGGGAGAGGAAGAGAAAGGGGAAAGAGCTGGAAATGTAAAACCACACTAGAGAGGAAAAATGACATTCAGAACAAGCAGACACTGAATTTCTCTTGTTTTAACTCTGCCACAAGCATGCAATTGTGTTAAAAAGAGTTGACTTAAGTTGGCAGCAGTAATCTCCTTTAAGTAGCTTGTACCACAGTCTTGCATGTAAGTCGAATTTGGCTTAAGTAAAGAGAATTTCCTCAAAATTAACTTCACTGGGATAATCAGCATAACTGCCCTAAAAAACAGCACTAGCCAAGGAGGAAAACGTCTGCTTTTCTTACTGTGCCTGTATTAAGACTAGCACAAGTACAATGTGTCTTCCAACATTTATTATTGAAAGTACCATATCTGTTACATATTTTATTGGAATCACTGATGATGTAATGATATGTTTTTTCATTACTATAGTAGAATTTTTTTTAATGGCAAGATATTTGCAATCTTGGTCTTTCCTATTAATGCCAAATACCAAATATTAATTTTATGATGTACACTCTGTGCTTGGCATTAAATGAGAAAAACATACATCTTGCAAGTCTGTAAGTTGTTTTTGTTTTTGTAGCTCTTCAAAGTTCAAAATGTAAGCGAAAAATCTGGAGGAAAGGATAATTTCCACTGTGTGGAATGTGAATAGTTAAACAAAAAGTTATGGTTATTTAATGTAATTATTAATTCAAATCCTTTGGTCACTGTGATTTCAAGCATTTTTTTCTCCTTATTTGACTTCCTTTGAAGTGAGCAAAGAAGAGGCTGGCACATTGTATGCTGTTGGAGGATTTTATCAGGTCAGAGGGAAACAGTATAACCTTGACACATCTGAACATACTTTACAGAGTCAAGACCCAAGCTTTTATTATTTTTTTGACTGAATGTTCCTTAAAGGTTAACATTTCTGAGGCAATATTAAGAGTAATTTTAAATGTTATTTGGAAGACTTATGACATGTGTGTACAAACAAATAGCAGATAATAATGAATAGTTCACAAGTCCTTTTAAGGAGAAAATCTAAAATGAAAAATGTATGTGCAGAACATTTATAAATGACTAGTTAATGCTTAAGAGTGAAAGTAGTTCTATTGATTTGTCATTCTCAAGATATTTAATATCAACTGCATTATGTATTATATCTGCTTTAATCATTTAAAAACAACAGAGGATTATATAGACCATGATTGAGATACTTTGCTGTGTATGAGGATGAGGGGGATTTGATAATCTCATAAAAGCTAATTTGGTTTAATGCAAAGTTTTATGAATCTGTAACTAGAATTCATTTTCTCTCAAATTATGTTCTATATAACCTTTCCCAAAGAGCAACCAATAAATTGAACCTCTTCTCTGTTTGTGTGTGTGTGTGTATGCATGTGTTTTTAACTGGTAGTATTCATAGGGTAGGGGTGGGGCAGGAATTCATTTGTCATGGGAAGGAAGTTAGAAAAAAGATAATTAGATTTCGTGTGAGCTCTAAGGGAATTTATTTCTTCCACCTAGCCCTTCCAGATCCCTCTTGATTTCAGTTTCAGTAGGACAGCTCAGGCTGTGGCAATTAGAAGTAGGAGACAGCTGGTGTGCAGAGGAAAGCACTGACCTTTTCCCCAGAACTAGAAAAAAGAGTTAGAAAGGGTTATGAGAAGCCTTCAGATAATGGAAATACTGTCACAGAAATTACAATAACTTTATTTTGAGGTGTTCAAGGGGAAAATGGGAGAAAGAGTTTGGGCTCAGTAGAAGGAAGAGATTTCTATTGATAAGAGTGATTCAGCAATGCACTGAGCTGCCATGAGATGGTGAGCTCCCTGCTCTTGGAAATGTTAAATCGTATGCTAGCTATCAGTCCAGAAAAGTCACTAAGCAAAGAGACAACAACAAACAGCGACACATCCTGGGGAAGAGAAAAGAGAATGATTTAAAGATTTATCACGTATTACTTAAAATGCCCCGTTTTCAACCAAAAATTATGAGTCATGCTAAGAAACAAGAAGTATGGCCTGTATACAGGAAAAAAGAGAAAAGAAACCCCCTTGGGAAGCCCAGACACTAGACTTATTAGACAAAGACTTTATATCAACTCTTTAAATATGTTCAAAAACTAAAAAAACCATTCTAAGGAACTTCAGAAAAATAGGAGAATGAAATCTCAGAATCCTGAAGACCAATAAAGAGAGAAATTACCTTTAAAAATAACCAAATAGAAATTATGAAGCTGAAAAATATAATAGCTGAAATAAAAATTTTACTAGAGGGGCTCAGTAGCAGAATTGAACAGGCCGAAAAAAATTGAGAGATCTTTACCTAGACAGAGAGCAGAGAGAGAGAAAGAGGGAAAAGGACTATTAAAATCGGGAATGAAAGAGGGAACATTACTATGGACTTTATAGAAATAAAAAAGACTATAAGGGAATATTATGAACAACTGTATGCCAACAAATTAAATAAATTAGATGAAATAGATAAATTCCTAAAATAATAAAATTTTGAGTATTTTTTTGATATTTGACTACTAACACCTTTTAAGCCTCCTTCCTCCCTCTTCCCCTTTTGTCCCACATCTGGACAAGCTGATAAGAAAGCCCAGGCTCTCTCCCATTTGACACTGATGAGATGATTGAACCATACAAGGGCCCGCCTGCATGTCGGAACCCTCTTTCCAGCCTTACTCTAACCACTATAAAAACTCCAAGTAAAAAAAAAATAATAAAAAAATAAAAAACTAAACTCCAAGTCAGTCCCCCTTTCCCTGTTCTCTCATGCTATTTTCAGAACAGGTTGGGAGGCCTTCCCTGTTCTCCATAGAAAGTCTTGTTATGCGAGTAATAAAACTTTTCATACATTGGTGGTGTGTGTGTGTATGTGGTGTCATCAGTCTTGACATCTGAACCAAACTTTGAGTAAAGTTTCATTCTATTTATGCAAGTGTCTACAACATCTAGAAACACAAACTGCTGAAAATGACTCAAGAAGAAATAGATATTTGAACAGAACTATCACAAATAAAGAGGTTGAATTAGCAATTAAAAAACTTTCCACAAAAAAAAAAGCTCAAGACCAGATGGCTTCTTCGGTAAATTTTACCAGATGTTTAAAGAATTAATACTAGTACTTCACAACCTCTTCCAAAAAAAAAAAAAAAAGGAGGAAACACTTTCTATTTCATCCTATGAGATCAGTATTACCTTGATACCAAAACCAGATAAAGACATCACCTAAGAAAACTGCAGACAAATATCTCTTATAAATATAGGTGCAAAAATCCTCAACAAAATATTAGGTAACTGAATTTAGCAACATATAAAAAGTGGGATTTGTACCAGGAAGTAAGGTTGGTTTAATCGTCAATCAATGTAGAATATATTAGTTGAATAAAAGACAAAAAACACACAATCAAGCAGAAAAATTAGTCGACAAAAATCCAACAGCCTTTCATGATAAAAATTACTTAACATACTACAAATATAAGGGAATTCTGATAAAAGACCTGATAAAAGACATCTATGAAAAACCCACAGCTAACATTATTACTTAAGGGTGAAAGACTAAAAGCTTCCCCCCTACAGATGATATCTGCTTTCACCAGTTCTTTCAACATTGTATTGGAGGTTCTAGCCAGGGCATTTAGGCAAGAAAAGAAAACAGTCATCACCCAGATTGGAAAGGAAGAAATGAAACTATTTCTATTTTCAGATGACATAATCTTGTATGTAGAAATCCTAAGGAATCCAAAAAAGAAATATTAGAGTTGTCTTAATCCATTCAGGTTACTATAACAAAATACCACAGACTAGGTAGCTTATTTTAAACAAACATTTATTTCTCACAGTGTTAGAGGCTGAAGGTCCAAGATCAGGATGCCAGCATGGTCAGGTAACAGCTTGCTTCCAGGTCCCCGACTTCTCACTGTATTCTCACATGGTGGAACGTATCTGGAGGCACTAATTTCATTCAAGAGGATTCCACCCTCATGACTTAAGCATCTTCCAAAGGTAATACAATAGCATTACCTTTGAGCATTAGGATTTCAACATATGAACTGGGGAGGAGAAAGGGACACACATTCATAACATACATAGCAAGAGCAAATAGATGAGTTTATTGAGGATGCAGCAATATCAAGATAAAACAATTAATTGTATTCTATATACTACCAATGAAAAACCTGAAACTGAAATTAAGAAAATAATTCCATTTGCAATAGCATCAAAAAATACATAGGAATAAATTAAACAAAGGAAGTACAAGACTTGTATATTGAAAACTACAAAAGTTTAAAGAAATGAAATACCTAAATAAATGGAAGGATGTCCTCTGTTCATGGAGTAGAGGAATTAATGTAGCTCTACAGATTCAACACAATCTCTGTCTAAAGTACTAACTGGCTTCTTTACAGAAAAAGACAAGTTAATCCTAAAATTTATATGGAAATGCAAGGGACCCGGGATTGCCAAAACAATCTTGAAAAGAAATGCAAAGTTGGAGGGCTCATACCTCCTTATTTCAAAACTTACAACAAAGAATTGTTACAAGGGAAACATCCTTATAACTACCATTAGGTTAAGAAATAGAAATAGAATTTTTCAGACCTTTCCGAAAACTCTCCTTATAACCTACCACAATTTTAACACACTTCCACACCATAATCACTCTCCTAACTTTCATGGTAATTTCTTCTTTACATCTCTTTATAGTTTTGTCATCGATGTGTGCATTCTTAAACTCTACATTTTAGTCTGGTTGCAAACAGTTTAAGTGAGAAGAGACAAAAGCCTGAATTAAGGCACCTCTAAACCCCTTCCTATGATCTTGATGGTGATTACCAAGTACTCAGTGTCCATCTCCTTCTGTTGTACCAAGAAGTTTACTGGGTGGAAGGTTAAAATAATTGGATATTTAAAAGTATTTTAAATAATTATTCTGTTCTTCATTACCATAAAAACCAGGCTTAGATTCTGGTACTCACAAAAGGATTTTACCATCTTCTACGTTTATAATTAAAACTACTTCTTCTCTTCTGTTTATTTATCATTAAACACATGTAGCATTTAGTCCATTAATCCATTGGAAATGAGCTTCAGTGCCTTCCAAACATTCCACAAGTGCTAATACTGACCTTTTAAATGGAGAAGTTTACCACTATGCACAACAATAGCAGAAAGTTGAATATGGGAAGGGCTTTCAAATAGATATCTATTGTTTTTGACTTCTTGCATCTCTTTTCCTTAAATTATTATTATTTTTTTAGAGCTACCCTTTCTTCATCCTGTGTACTGCCACTTAGGTTTCTTGTTACTGTGTCTTTCATCTCTGCTCCTTCCCTAGGCATATGGGTGACATAAGATCATGCTGAAAAATCAGAATACTCATTCTACTTGGCCACCATGACTGATTTTAGAAATGGGCTTTAAACTCAAATGGGGTCCATAAGAATCTTCCTTAAGATTTGAATATGGAGACTGGAAGAAAAAAGATCTTTTTCTTTTTCTAGGATCACAAGTTATATAATAAGCCTATAGATCAAAATCTGATGATAGACATCTTTCCCAGGTATATGGATGAAATTGTCTGAAGAATGAAGCCTCTACACACAGAAAAGCATAGCCAAAAGATGGAATAAGTACCTAGATGAAATAATTTTTTCCTGCATCAATCTGCCCTGGAAGTCAGGCCAACTTCTGAGTCACCCTATATTAGTTATATATTGCTTTGTAACAAATTATGCCAAAATTTAGATGAAAACAATGAACATTTATTATTTTACATACTTTCTGATAGGTATCTGAGAGTGACTAAACTGGGTAGTTCTGGCTCAAAACCTCTCCTGTGTTTGCAGTCAAGGTGTCAGCAGAGACTTCAGTCATCTAAAGGCTTGACTGGGGCTGCAGAATCCCCTTCTAACATGGCTCACTCACATGGCTGTTGGCTGGAGTCTTCAGCTCCTCAGAGTGTGGACCTCTCTTCACAACATGGTAACTGGCTTCCTCCAGAGTGAGCAATCCAGGAGAGAGCAAGGAGGAATCCAAACAGGAAGGGTCTCAAGTAGATGTCTATTGTTTTTGACTTCCTGTATCTCTTTTTTGAAATTATTTTATTTTTCTTAGCACTACCTTTTCCTCATTCTGTGTGGCTCCATTTAGGCTTCTTATTACTGCATCTTTCATCCTTGCTCCCTCTCTAGGCACAGGGGTGACATAAGACCACATTGGAAAATCGGAGTACTCGTTTTACTCATGCCACCATTATCGATTTTCAAAATGGGCTTGAAACTCAAGTACTTTTCGCTTAGCCTCTAAAAAAAATCACACAGCTTTACTTCCACTTTATCCTATTTGTCAGAAGCAAATCACTAAGTTTGCCCACATTCAAGAGGAACATTTTTAGGCTAAACCCTAATTCCTCTTGAAGGTAGAAGTGTTGACGAATTTGTGTTCATATTTTAAAATCAACATATTCTTAGTTACATGAATCATTACATTTAATTTTTGGCTTAGTTTGAATTGGGTTTATGTCACTTCAAACCCAAAGAGCACTGACCAACATCTATATCTGAATCATTAAGAAAATTTTAGATATTATTATTCATTGCTTTTAGTCTAGTGAATTGATCTCTTATGATCTAATGCAGGCAGAACAGTGTTACTTTCATTGTCCTACATCTGTATCATCAGTGGCACCAAAACTAGTTCAACAGAAGGTAGGACCTTAACATAGAGCAGAGGTAACTTATCTTCCAGTAGGGTTAGAGCACCGTTTTCTAGATAGAAGCTAATATTAGTGCCATGGAGGGAACTGTTATAATGCCTTCCTATTTCTTTCCATTTCCTCTTCAAATCTCAAACTCAGGCATCCCTCTTCATAAGTCAAATTTTGGAATCAATTTTCAATTTGAAGAAACAATGAGCACTTATCTACCTTGCAGCTTTTGATTTAAGTTCCAGAAAGAATGTTAGCATTTGAAATCCTAAATATCACATTTTTGAAAATTTATACCAGAGGAGCAAAGTAAATGATGCTTTAAATGGGATGGATCATAAACCATGGAAAAGAAATTGTCACTTGAATTACGTTTATAAATTAGTTTGCTAGAAAAATTATCACAGATTTAAAGAGTTAAATCTTAGTTTTATTAAATATATCAGTAAGTGTTCTTGGTTACAAATGACAGAATTCACTCTAAGTAGTTTAATCAGAAAGAATGATGTTAAAAATTATTAGGTAGCTCACGGACTCTGTGGTGGGGGAGGGGACAAGGATGTTTAGATGCTACATAAGAATATAAAATCCAGAAATTAATTAGCTATGGAAAAAAAAAAACACCCTATACACCATGGGGCTATTAAAAGAAAGCATCACTGGTTTGCCCACCATTTATTATTATGTCACTCGAGACAGATGTAAAAACTGCAACCCAGATACCCAAGAACCCAATGACTCCCTCTCCATGCTTGACAGAAGATATGAGTTACTGTGAATAGTTGCTGACCCAGTTTGGTTACTTCTGCCTCGTTTAGTGTGGTGCATCTGCTCATTGGAACCTAGAGCAAATTATAAACACAACTTCATGGACATCTGTGATGTGCCTGATTTTAGCTTCCTATGCTCTGTAATACACAAAGCAATCTAAAAGGATATTGGAATAGATGCTGAGATGCCACACCAAAGAAACTCAAACACAGGTGAAAAAACCCCCCCATAGATTTTAAAGGCTTTTATGAAAAGCAACAATCTCGGATCCCATCTATTTCACCTGACCCTCCTCAGTCTCATTTCTCAGGGTCGACCATTTTCAATTCTTTTTGCCTGTTTCTTCTGCCACTGCAGAAGACTCAGCTGGAGTCAATGCCCAAGATGACTCACTCACATGGCTGGCAGTGGATACTGGCTACAGCTGGAAGCTTAGTTTCAAGTGGTCTCTTCACATGCCTCAGGCTTCTGAGAGCATAGTGGTTGGATTTCAAGAGCAAGTGTTCCAGGAAAAGGAAGTTAAAAGCTGCCAGTTTCTTAAAGCTGGGACTGAAAACCTACACCATCACTTCCACCATGTTCAATAGGTTAAAGCCTTCTAGACCTGCCCAGATTCAAGCAAGGGGATATCCTTACCGCTTGAGAGGAAATGTCAAATAATTTGTGGGCATCTTTAATCTACTACATCTGACTTCACTGTCTAAGAGGTGGGACATAGGGGTTCAGCTGTTCTGTATACAAACTTTGACTCAATCTCCTTGGGTTCAGCCAGTCCTGCAGCTCACGGTAACATCTGCCTTCCGCTGCACCCTGCCTCTGAGCCTTGATTCTCTTAGGATTTTTAAATCAGTTTGAAGCTTCTTTCATTGTACTGTCAATGTTCACTCTCTTGTCTGCCTTGCATCTCCTAAAGTATTTAGTGAAATCGCTCAATTGCTATTGTCTCTTTTTTCTCCTTCTTTGTCCTTATATGTTTATAATTTTTAAATTCCTTACTTTCACTTTAGTAGAGTTCCCCAAGAAAAACAATACATTTATAAGGTGCATTTATCCAATTCAAACAAAAATTTATACCCATTAGTACTTGATAACAACTTGATTTTGTAGAGTGCTTTAAAATTTAAAAAGTGTACTTTTACATACATTAGTTTATTTGATCCTCATTAATTTTGAACAAAGACAAGACAGACATTTAGATGATCTCTATTTTAGAGGTGAACACGCTGAAATGAAAGACATAAAATGATTTGCACAATGTTATATGAGTGATTTGCTTTCTCTCAAATCTTCTAGGGAAAGATTCTGGAATTAAGTCTAAAGGTGACAAGGAGAAGTCAAAAAAAATAAAACTTGTTTTTCTATTTATTTGTGGGGGAGACACAGTACATGAAGTCCAGAAAAACTAGAATTTGTATAGCATTGGAGCACACAATACACAATATAGGATTTTTTATGTAAATATGCAATTGAGGTGGGGAGGTTCAGGAACCTACCAGTAAGAAACTAAGAAGACTCTGATGACCTAGCACAGCTTCCGACTTCAGGCCACACTGTTCATTCTGTTCACTTGATCCACATGCTGAGATGTGAGAAGTTTTTCCCACATCCCTTTGCAGGAGCCCATTTTTGCTGTTCTAATGATAGTGACTGAGTTTCAAAGAGGAAGATCTTATAATGTCTCCCAGGCATACTACAAAGGAAATATAAGTCATCAGATAGTTGGATCTGGATCTGGGCCAGGATAACTCAACTCTTCTTGTAGAAGGTGCCATGGGATCTATAGTGATGGCAGGTGATGGAAGAAGTGGGTTCCCTCAGCTTTATGTCTTGTCTGAAAGATGATAACCATGCTAATAAATTTAGTGCCACATTCTTTACAGTGTGCTCACCCGACCCCTAGAATAAGGCCATAAACCATAATGGGGTCTATGATGCTTTCAATTATTAGACATTCATTCCTGCTCTCCATTTTTTTTTTTTTTTTTTTTTTTTTTTTTTTGCTTCTGCCATATTTGGCTTTCTGGAGGCATGGGAGAGAGCAGTGGTAGAAAAAAGGTCCACTTCTTAGACATTTGAGAAAAATTATACATCTATCAAAATAAAACCTAGGCTCCCTCATGGTGGTGGTGGTGAGGGGAAGACATAACATTTTCGTCATTGTATCCACAAAAAATATATAGCCATATCATAATGAACAGAGACTGTTTGGGGGCATTCCTGGGTCTTTTCAGAGCCATAGGTAACTTTATGTTATCAACACCCTAATTAAGAGATAAGCATTAAGTTTTTTTGTTTAGTAGTTACTAGTCAGGATATGTATAACCTCACCTCTCAGGCTTTTTTGAGAGCAGGAAGGCATCCAGAAGAGTTTATGGTTTGTGGCACTGAGCCCCAGAAAGAGATTGAATTTGTAAAGAAAAAAAAAAAAAAGAATAGAAGCTGGTGTTAAGAAGATAAGTCATTTGGGTTTAGCGTCCTGATATTCAACACTGAAAATGTACCTTTCCAGTTGTTCAAAACAAGGCTGGAAGGATTTGTTTCTTCCCTGCTGGTCTCCACCCTTTTACATATTTTTAAATTAAAAAACAAATTCAGTTACATTCAATATTATATTCATTTCAGGTGGACAGCATAGTCGTTAGAACATTTATGTAGCTTATGAAGTGATCTCTCTAATAAATCTAGTACCCACCTAACACTATACATAGTTATTGACTATTATTATTACAATATTATTGACTATTCTCCTTCTTTATTTTATTAAACATTTCAACTCTTCACCTCCTCTCAAAACACACTGTCAAAACTTGAATGCTAGGACCATACCAAAATCTCACCTCTGACACTCAACTATGATTAAAAAAAACTAGGTATTGCTCTCAAAATAAAATTAAAGTCATTAATATAGATAAAATACTAATTCCAATTCCCTTCGGAAAATGAAGACCCTCAAATATCCTTCTACTCTGAGACCCCATCACACAAAAATTTTAAATTTCCCCATTTAGTCTTATCCTTTACCCAAGATTCTTTGTATTTGTGAATGACAGACAATCTTTCATCAGCAACAGAATGGTATACTTAGTAAAAAACAAAGTAAGATTATAGAAGAGAATCATGTCTCTTGGAGAAGATTATCAGGCTAAGACCATGCCAAATCTCTTGGTGATTTTTTAAAACTTTTGGTTGACAGAGAACCTTTAACCTGAATGTTTGGTGTAGGTGAGAATAGGTAAGAAGAGAAGGCCTAGGTAGTAAGTGAAGACAGAAATTTTTGGTTTTCTTTGTAAGTTTCCAAAAGGCCCTTAATGCAGAGAGAGAACCAAAATTAATAAAAGGAAATTGTGATGGAAGAGAAATATACATGAGGTACTGAGCAATATCAAGTAATTCTGTGGGGATCCTTCAGTAGAAATCTTGTCCATTATGTTGGGAAGTGAGTGAACTATGTTAGTCATCAAAGAATGCTGCTGGGAGCTTTATGTGATGTCCCGAAATACAGATTTTATAATGTCATTGTCTGCATTCCTCTCTAGACTTTTGGGGGTGAGGGGTTGATAAGAGGAGAGAGGGTTGTTTTGAGACACTGAGTAACTGAAACATATTCTTAATTGTGGTGCTTACTTCTTTGATTTTTTTTTCTCCCTCTGAAAAAATCTGAAAACAAAAGTGCTACATTTGTAATATTTGCTCAGGAGAACAAATGAAATCAGAGCCATGTACTGACTAAAGAGTCCTTAGGTTTGGATATTAATAATGACCTTTAAATTGCTATAATTCCCTCACCTATGCTACAAGAGATATCTTATTCAGTAATTTTGAATTGAATCATGTATACAATTTGTACAGACACTAGGTAAATTTCTAGACAAAGAGCACATTTGAGCTTTCTTTCAAAGCTGTGAAAAATTTATGGCAAGACAAATCTATGCTTTATAATCAAAATGGAGGAAAAGAAGTACATAAATTTTCAACTAAACATTCTGTGACTCAGTTCAACTTGATTTGGGCAAAACAACTTCAAGTAATCTAACATGACTACGAATCCTCAATTATAAAGTTACCTTTGCAAACCCAAAGTTCTAGCTTTAGGGGAGGGGGCTAGAGAAGAGTGGTCAGTGGATGGACTGTGTGATGACAGCACGGCCATGGCTTTGAGTTCTTGAAGGCCTCACTCATGACCAGAGAGAAGGGCACCGGGTTGAACTCATCAGTACATTTTTATGTGATCCAGCGGAGCTTGTTTCATTTCAAAAGTATCAGGAAGTTTGACTGAATCACCCAATGTGCTTCACTGGGAGCTAAAAAAGCCATGTTCTCTAGACCCCAAAATTGAGAGAGTGGATGAATCTAGCAATTGGTAGGTAATGTGATCTGCCTTTTGTAGCAAGCCAGAAGCCAGATGTCCCCTCCCCTTTGATCTGAATAACACTTTAGGCTGCAGACAATAAGATTGGTTTTAAATTTATTGTCTCTTTGATTTCTGCATTCTAATGCTTTTTAAATTCTTTACACAAGACAGGGCTATATATAGGCAACTGGGGTGGTTCAATGGAGGCCAAAAAAATGCCAGTAGCTTTTGAGAAGTGCTGAGCAGAGCCTGGTGCATATTTCTCTGCGAGGAAACAAAGACAACTTACTTGGGGGCAGGAACTTTTTCATTTCCAGTTGTTTTACTCCAAAATGAAGTTTCCCACTCCTAGCCCCAGCCACATTTGTGAAAAGGTCCTTGCAGAATGCCCTTTTCAGCAAAGTACTAAAGCAGAAGAATCCAATTTAAGTAAAGGAACCTAAATCAGAATGTTTCCCTTCTCTCAGCCCTCTGTAACCTTCACCCCCACTAAGGTTTTATTCCTGTCCTTGATGACGCAGCCTGTGTGAGGCAGTTGGATGAGGCCGAGAGCTTGATTTCATTAGTCCTGTTGGTGGTAGAGATGCAAATGTTTGAATCCAACCTCACTCCCTGAGAAGAGTTACATGGCATTTGGAAACCTCCTCCAATTAATGGTAACTGAACAATATTGACTAGGCACTCAAACGAGGAAAAGCATTTGGCTCAGTTTCTGCCCTCGAGGAGATCAAATGCAGGACAACTGTCCCAAGACACCAGAAGGGCTGCCGAAAATGTTATTCAAGTCTCAACATGTTTTCATTGCAGCTACGTGACCTTGAGTGAGTCCTGGCTTCTCCTCATCTCCATTTTCTCTGGAATATTAGGTGAACTCATACTGACCCAGCATTTTATTAGATTAAAAAGCCTTTCCACAGGCAGATCTCATTTGAGCCCAATAATCACCACGTGAGGTAGCCAGCCAGCACTGTCCATATTTTAGGATGAGGAAGTTGAGGCTAAAGGATGAAGGCTTTTCAGAAGCTTCATTACTAGTCTGAGACAAAAGCGAGACTGGGACTCAGATTTCTTGACACCTTCTTCAGAGCTCTGTCCAATTAATGGGACTCGCCCTGCCTCTCCGCCTGTGAGCCATGAGGACCAGAGGGAGCTTTGTTTGTAAGAAGTGTTTGCAATGTAATACAGTGATTACAGCAAAATTCTGATTCCTTCTCCCATAGAGTCCCCTGTGAACTTCTCCCTGAAGAAAGGACAAGCCATGAAAGCACTAAGAGAAGTATAGAATAAGAAAATAGTGAACACTGACTTTTCCCTCATTCTGTGGTGCAGCTCACCTTTGCAGTGTGAAAGCAGAATCCCAGGGGGCTCTCCTTCAAGTCAACACATCTATCAGATTTTCCAGTCCGTTTTCAATCAATTCCTTGGATATCAGGTATTAGGTCATAAAGCACTCTTTTCTACTTTATGGTAATATAAAAATATGAATGATGGCCACAGATGAAGCTTTTAAGTCTGATGGGGACAGCCCTCAAGACAGGCTCTTAGAAGCCTAAAGGATCGTCGGGAGAGGCTGTGAAGTTGGGAGCAAAAGCAGGCCCTCACCACACCTAATAATCAGGTCTCCCTAAAATATTATCCTTCGTAGTTGCAAAGTACTATACCAGATGTTTTTAAAAAAATATGAAGAAAATATAAGACCCAGGCTGTATTCCCAAGAACATTACAGACAAAATGGTGGCAGAAGCACTTAAAAAAAAATCTGTGAAGTCAGCCCCTACAGGATTATATACAAATAGGTATACATGGAGCTGGACTCAGCCGTCATGGAACTGTTGATGTGGCTGGCTTCGCTCGTGTTTTATATAGTGGTCTCTTAAAATGAGGCATCCTTTCAGGCCTGGGGCCCAGCTGCCTCTTCTCTACACTTTTATCCTTTTCCAAAAACTTAGAATTCATCCTATCTGAATGAAGGCCTCCAATGTATTGAATGAGGCCTGAGGAAGAGCCATGTAAAGACTGTGGGATCTTATCCCAAAGACCAGAACCTCAGTTTGTAGTCAGTTCCTGAGAATGGGCCCCAGTTCTTAGCTCGGATATGCAGGCTCTCCCTCTGACTTTCAGTCTGGCAGACTGAATTGGGTGCTCTGAGTGATGAGGTCTGGTCTGCAGGTGACACTATGCCATGAGCAGTGAAGCAGGCTGCTGCTTTTTGGATTCTGTATGAGGGAGAGATCACTGCTTGTCGCCGAGATTAATATTTCAGCACAGCCTTTCCATTGTCATCCCTTGGCCTAGCCCAAATCGAAACATGAGGAAGGGAGCCAGGTGATACTATTTAAATGAAAATCATCTGCTATACATAGCATAGGAATATTTAAATATGAAGTTTAAAGTTTAACTAATATTCCAGTCTTACTGTCTTATGATGTACAACAGTTTGTTCTTTCTAAAATGCTACTATTTGATAGACATCATTTGATTCTCCTAACTTTGTGAGGTAGGGAGGTATGAATGTATAGTATGAATGTATATTTGGCAGATTGAGAAAGCAAGATTCTAAAAGGTCCAGCAACTTGCCTGAAGTCATAGAGCAGAATTGTGACAAGAACTCAGCCTCCCAATGCTGAGTTTAGAGCTTTTCAAATTACCAATCTGCCTCTATCATCTATCTATCTATCTATCTATCTATCTATCTATCTATCTATCTATCTATCTATCTATCCATCTATCATCATCATCTATCATCTATCTATCATCTATCTATCATCATCTATCTATCTATCTATCTATCTATCTATCTATCTATCTATCTATCTATCTACCTACCTACCTACCTATCTGTTTATCATCATCTATCTATTTATCATCTATCACCACATAGTCTGATCTGTATTAGCCTCCAAGACTCTCTAGATTGGAATGAAATTGTGGCTTCTGTGTTTTGTTTTGGTCCTTTTAAAGACTCGCTTCTTTATCATGCTTTATCATATTCATACAGAAAAATACACAAAACAAAGTAAAGTTTATGACTTGTTAGAAAATGAAGACCTCTGTAATGCTGCCAGCACTGTGGAGGCCTTCGTGTGTGCTACCTGGGGTGACTTCATGGGTGCGAGACAGGAGTTTATGCTCAGGAGGGCTCCACATTTGGTTTAATGCTCTGGTGCTACTGTTTTGAAATTTTTCATAGAATTTTCATTTTGCTCTGGGACTATTAAATTATGTGTCCAGTCATGCTCCTACCCAATCGTGTCCCCTCCCCCAAAATAACCATTAACCTAACTTTTACATCCCTTCTTTACTCCTCTCTATAGTTTTATCACCTCAGGATGCATATGTAAACATTATAGCTTATTTTGTTTTTGAATTTGATATAAATGGAATTATATGGCATATTATTTGTGTGTACAGCATCTTTTAGCCAGTCTCGTTTATGAGATTTATTCTTGTTATTATTTGTAGCTGTTATTCAGTCTTATTGCTGTAAAATATGCTAATAGATATGTATCATAATACATTTTTTCTTTATTCTACTTTTGAAGGAAATTTGACTCATTTCCAAGTTTGGCTATTATGAGTAAGGCTGTTATAAACATTGTTGTATGTGTATCTTTGTACCCAAGTACATGCACTTCTATTGAGTATTTACCTAATAATGAAATTGCTAGGTCAAGAAGTGTTTGCTCAGTTTTAGTAGATAATGCCGAACTATTTTTCTAAAGTAACCATCTCAACTTACATTCTCTCCAACAGCATAAGAGAGTTTCCTTGCTCTGCATCTTCACCAATGCTGGGTACTGTCTGCCTTTTAAATTTCAATCATTCTGCTGTGTATATTAAATCACAGTGATATCTCACTGGGATTTTAATTTGGACTTCCTTGATCAGTAATGAGATTGAGTATCTTTTCAAAAATGTATTGGCAATTTGGATATCCTCTTTTGTCTAGTTTCTTGTTGATTCTTTTATTATATTATTAGAATGGGAATCCTTTACCAGAAATATATATTACAAATATTTTCTCCCAGTCTGTACCTTAAAGATGTCTTTTGATGAAGGGAAGTTCTTAGTTTTAATATAGTAAAATTTATCAATCTTTATGGTTGGTAGTTTTTTGTGTGCTGTTTAAAGCTTTTAAGACTTTATTTTTGTTTTCCTGAAATTTAATTATGGTGTACCTAGGAATGAATTGTTTTTATTTATACTGCTTGGATTTCTTACAGTTTCTTGAATCTGTTGATGTCTTTATTTAGTTTTGGAAATTCTGTCATTAACTCTGCTGATGAAGCTTTATTACTTATCACTGTGTAATCTTCTTTTCTTTTCTTTAGCTTTTCATCTCTCTGGGTTTCATTTTGGAAATTTTCTTCTGATTTGCCTTCCAGTTCATCAATTCTCTATTAAATCATTTCTAATTTGTAGTTATACTCGTTCATTACATTCTCAGTTGAGATTATTGTATTTTTCAGTTTTAGAATTTTTCTCTCCCAGTTCTACTTCATAATGTTTTTGTGGCTTTCAGTTCTCTGCCAAAACTTACGATCTTTTATTTTTACAGCTTGTCAGTAAACTAATAGTACTAATATCTAGAGCCTCTGCCTATTTGCCTTTATTTAGCATTATTCCTACTGGTTCTCATTCATGATTGTTGTCTCCTCATATGCTTGTTTAGACTTGTGTGACAGCCATTTTACTTGAAAAGTTAGTTTGTTTCTACAGAACTAGGATGATATTATATTCTTCTAGAAATAATTGTTGTTATTGTTGTTCCAGGCACCTGAGAGCAGTAGCAAACTGGTATCGTCTTACCTTGGCACTATCGATATAGCAAGCTAGGTAATTCTGTATTGTGGGTGCACATCCTGTGCTTTACAGGATGTTTAGTAGTATCTCAGCCTCTTCCCACTAGATGCCTCTTCCCAGTTATGACAATAAAAAATGTCTCCTGATATTGCCAAATGCCACTTAATATTTGAGAACCACTGTATGAACCCCAAACAAGGGATTTTATCAGGTTTAAATACAGTGGGACCTGATCTCCTTTTTTGTCACCCTCGCACATCAAAGCTGTCCAAAGCATAGCCTAGCCTCTTAGTCATTGCTTTCAGAATCCCCAGGTGGAAAGCAATACCAAATATCACGTTTATCTCTCTGGTTTTTGATCTACTCTCAAATCTTAGTTCAGTAATTTTCAGTTTCTAAAGACTTTCCTAAAGTCTTTCAAGTAAATTAAAAAAATATATATTATCCTGCTTTTCTAATTGCCTTCAGTGAAGACTAGATCCAGATTTGATGTATATGTGCACACACATTCCTGCTGCTTGAAGAACACCCTGTCATATCTTATGGCTTATCTGCAGCTATGGATATAGGGATTCTATCTACAGTGACTGATTCTCATATGGGCCATTCTGCCACCTGATAGAGGCTCTCTCTTTGCCCTGCCTGTACCCTCTTTGCTATTAAAACATTCTTTAAGACAAAGTCTAAAAAACTAGTTTTCAGCTCTCAACTTCAATAACCTTGTCTGGAATATGTGTTGACTGTAAATGCCCATCCATTTTCATTAGTGATGTGTTTCCTCCTTGGTATACTGTATGTCTTTAAGACAAGGGATTATACAGTGCATTCTATACTAGCTACTAGTCCAAACAAATGTGGAAATTAAAATGCAATAAGTCCATATAAGTAATGCACTGTTGTGGGATAGCTAGAACTGAAACCATGTGTTACCTCTAGAGAAATGAGAAGGGCCAAAATGAATCAACTCACATGCAAACCAGGTAATAAAGTGATGAGGTTTGAGTTAAGGATATGGGACAATTCTTTCCCATTATGAAGTTTGACAGGGGATGGTCCAAGGAAAAGCAAAAGCAATACTGACTGGTCTTATAAGAGACTGTTCTCTCTTACGTGAGAAAAGGAAATAATGTTTATTGTTTTGTATCAGGAGTTTCTGCATCATTTCATTTTATCTTTGACAATCTTATACTATCTGTATGAGATCTTTTTTATATCCAGTTTTAGATGAGGAAACAGGTTTAGCATGCTGTAACTTGCTTCAGGTCACCGGGTTAGTAAGTGGCAGAGCTGGGATATAAGATTTGGTCTGACCTCAAAGCCTATGTTTTTTTCTCATGTTTTGTTGCCCTTATGGTTTTCTTAGAGTCGACTTCTCATTTGAGAGCATGTGAAAGAAATCTGTATTTTAGAAGACCATCTTTCTATGAGTTACCATTGAGTCTTAAGTGGGAATTCAATGAGAAGAGGGACTCATATCAGAAAGGGCCTGTAGAGAGGCTGTAAGATGACTGCTCAGAGAGCCCTTGGTGGTGTCAATATTCTTTTACCCATCACACAAAACCAGATGTAGAAGCTGAAGAGCAGAGCTGCTCTGACTTTCTAGGTTAGCATTATTTCTGCACTTCTTAGGCCCACATTTTTCTTCTGTGGGAAAAATCCCTCTAAATGCAATAGTTTCTTAAAGATGACCAAACCGTTCTAGTCTTTGGAAATAGGCTGGAAGTCTTGGAAGATCAAGCAAAGTATCAGATAATTTGGTAACTCTTAATGTTATCTAGAACTTGAAGTATAAGGGAGGGCCTTTTCTTTCTTGGATTTTTTTCTTTCCTTATATTTCTGGTTCCGGCCAGCATAAGAAAACTGAATATACAACTATCTATCCATTTGTGGTTCTTTCACTAACAATAAAATACTCTCCCAAAAGAAAGGTTTAATTTCAGCAGCAAGCATCTTCAAAATGTCTTTAAATGAGGTCCAACTGGGTTTTAATTTGACCTCAGATCAAGCAACAGACATACCACAGTATAGGTAAGAGGGCTCTGGGAAATTCTAGCACTACATGACCCAGTTTGATTTAAACATTCTATTCTGTGAATAGAACATTGTTTTAACTCGTCAGATATAATTCCAGATTGATTTATTACCAGGTTACTCCAGAAGAACTACTCAAAAGTGTTTCTGTTAGTCACACAGCATTTCTCATATGATTATCACCAACTACTGTTTTTTTTTTTGTTTTTTGTTTTGCCTTGCCCCACTTTATCTCATCTACAGAAAGAAAATTCTGAAAGGTGTGTATTTAGCTGTTTCTTTTTCTTTCTTTCTTTCTTTCTTTTCTTTCTTTCTTCTTTCTTTCTTTCTTTCTTTCTTTCTTTCTTTCTTTCTTTCTTTCTTTCTTTCTTTCTTTCTTTCTTTCTTTCTTTTGAATTAGCTGTTTCTTGAAAGATATGATATATATATTGCATTAGTTTCTTTGGTTTTTACAAAAGTTCTGGCAACTCCAATACTCTTGGGTTAGATATGTGACAAAGAGTACACTAAAGTTTGAAAGGACAGTAATATATGAAAAAGAAGCATTTTGTTAGAAGAAAAAATTTTTACCATATTACAAAAATAAAATTATAAGACTTACCCATGTGTTAGGGTCTTATAAACTTTGTCTATATATCTTTTCTCCTGAATCAGCTGATTCTATTTCTGTGACCTTAGAGATAGGAAAGCAGCTGAGAGTGTTGCTTTGTCATGTCTGAATACTGGTTTCTCCACTTATCAATTGCATGCACAAGTTAGCAACCTCTCCAAGCATTAGTTTTCTCATCTGTAAAATGGGAATAGTAATTTTTACCTCATAATATTGTTATGAAGATTAAACAAAGTAATGCATTTGAAATGCTTAGTATAGCACCTGGCAAATAGGAAGCCCTTAATACACACAATTATTTTTTATCATAGTAAAATATACATAAAATTTGCCATTAAAACCATTTTTCAATCAACAGTTCTAGAACATTTCTCCATAATGGAGTATTTTAAAGGAGAGAACAGTTTTACATGATGAGTGAGTTGAGCAGTGGGAAGGGCTTTGGCCTTGGGGTCAAGAGATTTGGATTCTGGTCTCGATATGTTCACAAACACTAAGGGTGACTTTCATCAAACCCCGTGAACTTCGGTAGTTTTTAATGCTGTGAAATAAAGAGATTTTATCCAATGTCTGAAGATTTTTGCAGCTCTATGACTCTATGATTTAGCCCTTTTCCCATTTAGAAAAAAACAAAAAACAAAAAATGTGTAGGTTTCTGCCAGCATTCATTTAACATCACATGTAGGAATGCTGTTTTCTAGGACTTGACATTTTTAGCGATCGAGAATGACTCTATTATGTAAATAGAAATACCACTACTAAAAACAGAATGCTATAATGATGTCATTTGTTTCCAAAGACTATTGAAACACTAGAGTGATATGAAAATAATAATGAAAGCGAGATATTTCATGGCAAACTTTGGGGATAAGTTTAGGACTGTAATCTGCAAGTTATCTTGGGGTAAACGCTGCAGCCAGGAGTGCCAGCAGCGATATTCTCAGGGCAAACAAGAAAAGGGTTAAATTTTCTAGTGATGAAATGTCTCCTCAGATGATAGCTATATCTGTTCATTAAATGCCTACATGCTCTGGGGCATATTTCAGCTAACTTCTAGGACTCAAGAGTACATGGCATTTGGGAACACTGAACAAATGAATCAATAAAAAAAAAATGAACAATCATACCTCTATTTAAACAGAAAAGTATTCTGCTGAAAGTCGTGTTTTTGTTCATAAATACCTGCATGTCAGATCGTTGCTTAAAAAGAATTTGTACCTTGTGCTTAGCATTAGAATACAATTATACTTATGTTCTGTTTCCCTAGTATATTGTTTACCAACCCACAACTTGAAGTCACCAATCCCTGTGGTTCTCCTTCCACATGCCCTATCTTGGGTGATTTATTTTGGGTCCGCCTAGTTGAGACAATGCCTGGCTGGGTTTGTCTGTTTGAAGTTAGACTTCAATGCCTAGCCAGGTTGCCCACTTTTGGTGGGGTGGATATGGCAGAAAGAAGGAAATAGGAATGATGAATTTACTGAGACCCAACTCTTGTAGCTCAGTAGTAATGCTGAGCTTAGGCAGTAATGAAAGTTAGAAGAGACTGGTATTCATCACTTTAGAGTACTGTTGGGACACTTCCTTATATGCCTCCTGAAAACAAATCTGCACAGCACACCAGACACACATGAAACCAAGATTTATTAAAATACCCTTAGAATATTTACAACTGGAAGCCATGAATGCAGTTCTCTGCAAATTCCAAAAAAATAGAGTTCTATCTCTTAAATTAACAGAGGTATCTACAGATTAGGACAAATACAATCTATCACAGAGATAGAATTTTTGAGATAGACAATCTACATTTTCTAATCAATATATATTATGTACAAAAATACACTTGATGTGGTGACCAAGTAGTGTCAAGGAGAAAAAAAAAAAAAAAAAAAAAAATATATATATATATATATATATATATATATATATATACACGTACACACACATATTTTCATTATGTACAAATCAATATTGGTTCCTTCACCTTTTCTTTTTAAAAATAAATACTTCATTTGGTTGCAAATAACATTTACAAATTCAAACAATAAGCATTTCCAGCTTTGACAAAATTAAATATGCAAACAAATTAGAAATATGTACTTTTAAAAATTTAAAGGGAAAAAAATACCTGAATTCAATTAGCTTATTACATATTAAAAAATATCCAAGACCATGTAATGTAAGGTTTCATGTCATTAAAGTGCCTTCTCATTTCTCAAACTGCCTTCATTATTGCTTAAAATCCTTTAAGATTACATCTACAGATTTGTCTACTACACTTGAACAGAAAAGCCAATGTTTTTCCATGTCAAATTGTCGACGTTTTGGACATGCTTATAGTTTTATTTTTTTGTACTTCCAAAAGTCTACCAGTTACTGTTGATCTGAAAACAATCACAAATCATCAACATTCTGATCTAGACTCATGTAGATGTTTGAATCATGAGAATAAGGATGGAGTGGCAATAAAAGGCCTATGATTCAAAATATATTCACAGATTTAAGTCAATTTGCCTAGCAGCACAGAAAAATTACTTGAGCTTCATCATAGCTGGTGACCTGGACTGATTTATAATTTATCAAAAGAATGGTCCCAGTTAAAGTAAAATCTATGAGAAATTGAGAAGGACGAGAACAACCTTCCCCTCAAACTTCTTAAAATAAAATAGAATAAAATGAAAAAGAAATGCATTTTCCATCTCTTTTATGGATTTTCCCCTCTTTGCCTAAGTGATGAGGTGATGCTGACATTAACAAGAGGCACTCAAAGCAGTGTGTCTCACTCAGTGACAGCACAGTGCCCCGTCCAAAGGGCTGGGAAATGGAGCACAGGGTGAGAGAGGAGGGAGTGAGGGCTCGGGAAGACACTCGGCTGTCTGCGAGGGAGAGGGGTAACAAGACCTGGGTCCTGGAGAAACTATAAAGGTAGAGTGAGGAAAAAAATAGCTGCAGGGTGTAAAGTAAGGCGAGTTTGAAGCGGATGTATTAAAGGTGAGAAGGGAAATGAAGCTGGATGCCAAAATGACTTTTGGGTAGGCACAGAGAAACAGGAAAGTCCATGGACAACCAATCCCATGGAAATGAATCTGAAATTTAATGATGTTATTTCAGCAAGCATAGGTCAATTTCACTGGAGTACCTGCTTTTCCAGCACGTTGTCAGGCACTGACCAATATGATATACTGGGCACTCCCATTTGCCTAACCCATTCCTTGAGTTTCCATTGAAAGGCTGCCCAACCATGATACAACTATGGCAAAAATCACCAGCTCCTTAACAATGCCTTAAACCAGCCAAACACTGCACCCTGGGCTTGTTCAAATTTTCCTTCTCCCATCTCCTTCTTTTCTCCCTCATCCATGGCTTGCACTTTCCCACAGCAGAATGAAGACATGTGAAGCAAATGCATTTTAGGAAGCAGCATCTAGAGTCCAGCATGTCACTAAGAAAATTAAACTCTAAAAGACTTGGGATAATTTACATTTCTGTTAGGCCTGATTCCTTTGAAGATGCTGACTGATTTCACTTAGGTTCTGGGCATGCAGGCCAGCACTGATTTTCCAGGCCAAACTTGATTCCTAAATCAAAGTCCAGGGTCTCACTTCTTCCCACATTCATTAAAACTCAATGAAAGGAAAAGGCTAAGATGAATCAATGACATATTTTCTCTAAAAAAAATTCTTAAAAAGTATTCAATTTCTAAAAGATACTTTTTAGTAGTATCTTTGATTCTTTAAACAGAAGTACTTTTTAGAAAAATGCTTATATTCTTTGAAGATTACAAATCCTACTAATAGTGGTCACATTATTTGTGTCTTGAGAAATTGAAGAATTGTAAAATTTATGACTTGGAATGGACCTATTCCTCTGGTAGACCTAAAAGTCCTATGTGTCACCCTGGGCAGATAGGAGAGTTGTCACTAGACTTTCTGCCTCACTCATGGGTTTGTTTCCAAAGGAAATAGATGTCTTTGGAGGATTATTCAGAGTGTAGTCTCAGTGGGGCGGAGACCACCTTCTCTATGTCTTGGTGAGATGTGAAGAAGTAAGATCATAGCTAGGGATGAATGCCAAGAAGAAAGGGAAAAAAATAGCTATTTATAGTTCAATCAAACCTACCTAAAATGTAAAGATTTTGAATCTCTTTCTAGTCTTTTATTGGAAAGAGTAGTACATTTTTTTTGTACGTATGTCATATACCCATTTTTATATAAATCATAGAAAAAAGCCCAAAATTCAAAATTTACCTCAAGAGTTCCTAGGGTTTTTCTTTCCTAAGCACATTTATTATCCATGTCATAGGGAGGTAGAGAGTAATTTCCCTGTAGTCAGTGGTCTATAGGCCTAGCTTTTCATTTTTGAAAGCTGACCCAGATGAGTAAACAAAAATAAAATTGTTTCATGGGATTAGAATGGAAGTAAGCCCTGGAAGAGAACAATGGAGGAAAGTAGGTACAGCTTTGCCAAAGGTGTTTACAAACTGCAGTGAATGCACGCCTAAAAACACTTGATTTCTTAGTTGATCTGATAAGTATAACATACTGGCAGCTCACACTATGTATGGGGAGAAATATTCATTCTCTTTTGAGACATTTTTACAGTTTCGAAGACAGAGAGCCCCTTGGTGTCTGCACAGGTAGACTTTAGGAAAATGCTCAGCCTACAAAACAGCCTACATTAGCAGTAGGTCGTTTACTTTTTGGAGAAGAATGTCAAGTTCTTTGGAGGTGAATTTCTGCTGGAAATGAATTCATTTACATTTTGCTAGTCCAATGCTATCAAATTCCACATAAAATGTTAAAAAAAATAGCCCAGAGAAGTACCTGGATTAGCTTTAAGCAAAGGAGACAGACTAGAGATTCTTAGCAGTAAAAGATTTTTTTTTTTAAATAGAAAATTATATGAACATAGGTGAAATGTAGAAGAAATTCATGAACAAGTACTTCATAGATGTAATACGCAACAAAGTCTAGAGTTTGTTTGAGCTGTTGACTGAATGAACTTCATACCAGAGAAAGGAGGGATGAGAAGAGGTCATCCACGTTACTGTCACCAGGGTGCTTGGGAGAGGAGCTGGGGATTGAAGGGGAGTGACTACAACAAGCTCCCTTTGAGGACAGCCAACCTACTGAATGAGGCTTGATTTACTTTCCTAAACTCTTCATTGATAGAAACTGCCTGGGGACTTAAAAGACAGAGTGAGCTAGCTATCATTATAATATTTTTACATTTCTAAGTAAGTTGTCAACTACACAAATTTCCCAATTAAGTTTATATCACAGTGTTGATTAAGAGTCTTGGAGTTGAACAAGGCTACTGCGTTGGCTTCAAGTTTGACATGTTAAAATAACTTTCTTGAATTCACTACTGCCCAACAAAGCATTGATTTTGAGGGTTTGACAGTTTTACTCCTTGGGAGGGGAAATGAAGAAATGTGAAATTAACATTCAGTGCTTCTAAGGTGTCAACAACTGATGGGTGTGCAGAAGTGACACAAAATAGGTCTGCCACATATAGCTATGTAATGAAGCCTAGTTATGTCTGGATCCAATTGCTAATGGAGTTATAAATACTGGTAGTATGTGAGTCTAAAGGAGCCAGATATGCTCAGGACTGTTTCTGAAGGTGTTTTTCCTTAAATGACTTCTGCACCAATAATAGAGAAGGTTCCAAGTAGCTGGATTATTTTTTCCTACGGCTGAAAATGGAAATATGTCCAACAGGTTATTTGTATTTTGGGAAGGCTAAAAACTATCCATACTTTTCTAATACTAAATACTACTGAGTTTGGCCACACAGACTTGTTTCTCTTGTGTTGCAAATTTCTTTATGATGACAAAGCAGCTGACATGAATGAAAGTTTGTGTCGTTATTCAATCCACTCTTTTTATCAGTATTGTTCCTAAATGTACAATAACTAATAACTGAAATATGCTAGTTATGGTCTTCTGGATGTTCCACACATTTACAAACTGCTCTTAAGAGAACCCAGAGTAAGGAAATTTTAATGGTCTAGCACTTCTCCTACTACATTATACCACTTCTCCTTCATGTGGCTTTTTCAAAAATAAACTCACTGGATTTCATAGCATGTCCATTTTTTTGTGAATTACCCACTGGATTTCATAGTATGTCCATTTTTTTGTGAATTACCCAATCTGCTGATTTTTTTTATTTTCCCTTCCAGCTCTTCAATTTCTTTTTTATTAGAACAGGCAGGATCAAAGAAAAATGAAGCTCAAATCTAACAGTTCTTCCTTACAATCTTAAAGACAACTTAAACTGCTTTATACAATTGTATATTTGATACTTGGATCAGATATTTTGGGGGATTAAAGCTATATTTTTTTGACTCCTTTCCTCTCCTTGACTCAGAAAGTCCCAAGTTGGTTTTATCTTTGTTTGCAGGGAGGGAAGAGTACCACAGAATAGACTAATTTAGGATGTCAGGAAAGGAGGAGGCTCCCTGCCAGTGTTACAGCTGGTTACCAACAAGGACACTGCAGGTCTGCATTGCTAATTCCCCTTCACACACTGACCAGATTTGCTGTGCTGCTGCAGGCAGTGATCAATGACACACACAAGGAAGAAGAGAAACAGAAACGAGAAAACATAATGTCCAAGAAAGCAAGAATAAATTGAAACAAAAATTTCCCCACTGCAGGCAGTATAAACTAGGAGAGATGTTCAAAAATACACTTATAGCTCTTCTGCTGGTCCTTGGAAGAACCATACTGATGACTATCTCTGTGGGGTTTCTGACATCACCAAAGAGTTTATTCCTTCCTTAAGTTCCTCCAGTCGCTCCGCCTTTCCTATGGTACTTATGGACAAAGGGGGAGCCTAAGGGAGGCTCACGAGGTGTGTGGCTTCTACTGTCCTTACTGGGAGGAACAGGGGGTTGGAGGCCAGCACCCGATCTGACATTCATTCCTCAACCATACTGCCAATTTGTGTCAGCTAACAACATTTCAAAATGCAATAGCACCACTGGGTTTTCTTACCCTACTTCTCTGATTTCAGAAATTCTTCCTCCATAATTCCTAGGTAGTTGCAGCAAGGATGTGAAGAGATGTCATGGACATCAACTCAAGTATTCAAACGGCAACCACTGGCGGCAGGTCCGTCACCTGTGACTGCTGGGGCTCAGTCATCATCATATTCATCCATTTCTGCTTAGCCACACTTTTCCCTTTTTCCTCCCTCTTCTTGGGTTAAAAACCATTCATTCAGCACACCTCCTTCTAACTCAATTTTTGACACCTCACAGGCCTGATGTTTTTTAACCTAACGTTTTTATCACGGTTTGGTGTGATATGTGATATACTTGTGTGCTCGAGGATGATGCCAGTTACTCATGCAAGAATATGAAGTGATATCCAACTGTGCCCTCAGATTTAATGAATGTTGGCTAGGAAGAGATGACGTTATTTCCAACTTAAGGTTTCTCACAGTCTGACTATTAAGTCATGTGTGTGTCTGGTTAAACACTGAGTAGCAATACTGGCCACTGTCCCTCTCATACAGGGAGGGCCGTGCTTAGAACAAACAGCTACTTAAACCCTCCTTGCCTTATATGCTCAAGCTGCTAAGTGGTACCCTGACTACTTCCCCTCCAAGAAAAGTTTAGAGGCATCTGTTGAATTTAACACAATCTCAACCTGCATTTTAGAGGAATCATCTTAAGTTTGTTTTAGATGGCCTACCTTAAACAAACCCTTGTGAATTTTTATTGAGGATCAACCCAAGTTGGAAATGAAGACTGAGTAAACAACGCAATACTTGTGTGGACCTGGAAGCGGGCATCCAGATACACAATGCAGGATCCAAAATGGCTGAAAATAATGGAAATCGTCCTCTGATGACTATATGTTTCGATATACTAATGTACTACATTTGACTAATCTTAAAAAAATCACTAGGTTTTCCTAATCACTATTTGGAAAGTTATTTTACTGCCAATTTCTAGTCTATCCATGAGGATGAAACCCAACCTGGGCTGCATTTGTCTAGCTCTCCAATTAAATGTTTCCACTCATTATTCTTCAGCATTGGTTCCCTGAGAGCATGTTCTTGCAGGGTTATGTGGCCAGAGTGACAGTCTTGCTTATCTTCAAAGATTTTCTTGTGAGCACCCTACATCAACACCTGAAGCGAACTACAGTGACTCCACTGAAAGCCACCTGCTGCTGTCTCCCATCGAGTCTACAAGGATCTGTAGGGATCTAGATGTATGTTGGTCTCACTGAACTCAAAGCTGATTCTCGAGGGATGGGCAAAACAGGAACTTTTCTTTTAAACAATAATACTAGAAGGAATGTCACCAAGCCCAGGATGATTGTAAGTGGAATTTGTTTTAAATTGATGAATTCCTTAGGTTTTCTTCACAGTTAAGTGAAAATGAAGAAACGATATAAGAAAGCAGTATGAAAAGCTTCTTGCAAATAAGCAACTTCTTTTAGTCATGTAAGTTCCTTACCAGCTTTTCTATTCTGTTTGTCTCATCTTTTTATTTTGAATTGAAACAAACAAAACAACCCCAACAACCTGTTATTATATTTCTTTCTTTAGAATTGTTAGAAAAGGTGGTTAGCACCTGCATGAGTATGGCTTTGGAGACTTGATTTGATCTCTACTGTTCATTCCTGATTCCTGAGATGGGCATTATATTAGAAAATGGTACCACTTTAATTAGCTGAATCTATTATGGGGTGCCTGAGGGGGCTGATAACTGGCAGGTATGTCCTGGGTAGATACTCAGGCACCTGGCAAGTTGAGAGGTTCTGAGAAGATCCTGGGGTGAGGGGCAGGCCACACACAGCAGCAGGACTGGGAAGGGTCTGAAGGTTGTTGCTCATCTCTAGACTGTCCTCCACCAACTGGAGAAGAAAACTCAGACCTCTCTCCTTTCAATGCCCAAAGCTGATAGTCTTTGATCAATTCACCCCCAGACCCTTTTCTTCTCTCCTCACAAGATAGATTCATTTCTTTTGCGACTCAAGGAGCAGTGGTCATATCGGCTCCTAGGTTCAGAAAAAGCTGCCTATGTGTGATCTTCCACTTAAAATTTAATATTAATATAATCACCCTCTTTGGATTTGGATGTAAAGAAATTTTTTTCCACCCTTAATTTTTTAGACATCAAAGACCCCTGCTTCACTCTATGTCAATGCTGGTCAGCCAAGGTCATAATAAAAGGCTGTGAGTAGCATTTGTTCTCCTGTCTGGAAACTGCCTCCTGAGATTAGAGAGAGGTCTAGCCACACACAGTCCCAGAACATGACAGAGCTCAGCTGTATGTCAACATGGCATCACCCATTCACGAATGTTCTGAAACTGAAATATACTCTGTTACTGGGTCACTTGTCCAAGCAGGTGCTTTGACCCCAAGTCCAATCTTGCTTATGTATCACTGTTTCTTCTAGGAGTTGGAGTGGAGAATCCCTGTGGGTTCATAATGAACCGATATAAAAACAAAAGAATGGGTTTCGCTTGATGGCCGATATTAACTCCCTGTATCATAATTTGTTTTCCGGGTTGAAGGTAATGACTACTTAACCCCATCTCTACCAATGTATAATTCCATTTGCTCTCCCTTTCATTACATCAACAACAACAGCAACAACAAAAACTGCTTCTCTCATCTGAACTTCTTAAAAAATAGTTTTAGTAAGTTTCAACATTTTTGGTGAGAAAGATACTTTAAGATCTTACTGCAACAGGATCAAAGTTAAGACCAATAATCAAACCAGCAGTGTGCAATGGCTTGAACTCCCTCAAGGCAACTGTCATAAAAGATCCATTTCTTCTGTCACACATTTACATATATCAGGCTTGGACTAGAAAGCTTAAAATCTCTGCTTTTAGAAAAATTTGGAAAATCTTGGTACTTCTGGTCTTACAACAAGGTGGACTTAGGACTTCTATAAGAAACAATTGTCAAATACTTCTGCAATATTCCCTTAAATAGCTTTTCATTCTTTCTGTGGCTTAACAAGGGACTTCTTTAAGAAGGCATGGGGTGCTCACTGTAGATGATCTCAGGAAGAGATGAGTGGAACAAACATTTAGTAACATTCTTTCAAGAACTTCCTGCAGCACTAGTGTTGCAAGGTACTACATCTTGCTGTCATCATTTTCTTATGTCTGTTTTAGTTGGTGGTCACGCTGGCTTCCTTCTGACGCAGTCTTTCTTTCTGTCATTTGAGAAGAAAAAAATAAGTTTATTATCATTCCTTTATCTAATTTTCCTCTTTCTCAAATTTTGATAAGTTTCTCATATTTTGGTCTAGAAAGCTGAATAGAGTTTTACCAAATGCCCTAGAGAGTATCTCTATCCTTCTTATGTTACCTGCTCCCCCACCCCGCTAATCTATCACCCTTATTCTCCAAAAAACAACTAAATAAAATGAACAACTAGCCAATCAATCAAGTATCTGCATCTAAAACACCGACCTTTACCATGCCAGGCTGTTGATCTGTGACAAAGGTCCTAACTTTATAGTGTTACTCAAAGACTCCTCTAATCCCCATCCTTGGCCCATTAACGGAATTAGGAAAAGCTCAAGGAAGAGTTTCCCGGGGGGTCTAGATATGAAAAGTCAAAACAAAAGGTGATCAGACTGAGTCTAGGAGGAATGGCAGGAGCTCCCATTTTGCCACGGGTGTTCTGCTCTGCTGTCCCTGGGCTTCCTTCCCAGGGCAGCCTTCCAATGGGGAGGGACATGGACATCTGCTGGCGTAATGTGAAAATAAACAAGAGTACACAAAACAGAATCATGGACCCTCAATGTTTCTAGGATTTTAGAGAAATCAATATATTAAACATTATGAGGATGAGGGTGTCTGTTCTTAAGAGTAGGCAAATAGAAAGCTAAAAAAAAAAAATAAATGAAAGTGGGAGAAGTACACTCCTTTGAAAAGAGCAGATGCAGAGAGAAGCCCTTTTGAGGATGAATCTTCAGCTGCTCATGATCTGTGAGATGTGACATTGCAGGGAATTACTACAATGGTCTAGATGTCAACTTCAGTTGATGATTTTAAATACCTATCCTGAGTTTGGATCCCATTCCTGACTTGTGTAATTGAATCGGGAATTAGTTTACAGCTCTTCCCTAATTTCCATCAAAACAAACAACAGAACAAACAACCGAACAAGCTGAGGATCACAACTGGGTGTGTGCTCACAGTGGAGGTCGACCCGTTAAAGAATGCCACAGTAAGCCCACCATCTCCCTTTTGTCCACAGGGCTGAGTCCATTCTCTCTGCCCCTGGAAATAAGGTTTGGCTGTGAATATTAGAGTAGAGACCTAAATAAGATGCCTGGGGAAAGGGGTAGAGACCAATGAAGGAAGAAGATAAAAATCAGGGTTGAGCACACTGCCACCAAAAATTGCATGAACAAATGCAGTGCATACACTGTCAGTGAGTGAGGGGACATGTCTACTCAGGGAAGGGCTATGTGCACAGACTGTGGCTTTTCCTGACCAAGTGACATGGCCCTGACTTCACCATTTCTCCCTCATCCTTCTCACTCAACATTCATTTAGCTGCTGATGGGGTTGATACAAGAGACACGATGGTCAATCAACAGAAATAATCTTACTTTATAATTTACGGAGCATAAATTATATTAAGAATTTGAAGCAGCTGGCAAAAAGTACTTGTGACACAAAAGGATAAAATTAGTAGCTGTGGTAGATCAGGGCACAGGAAAGGTAGGGTCTGAAAATCAAAGTGAGAAGAGTGATACACCCGCTTATCACTCATCACTGTTGCCCATTGCAAGGTCAACCAAAGCTGCCAAAATGTGTAGTAACAAGAAAAAGAGCTAACGTTTACTGAGTTTTTTATAGGTACTAGGCACTTGACATGTCTCTTCTCAGCTTCCTTAAAATAACCCTAAAAGAAAGGTAATATTATTTCCCTCTTTTCACCAAAAAGAGAGAAACGAAGTAACTTCACTAAGGTTTTTTTACAACTACTAAGTGGCTGAGCTGTCACCTCGGGTTCCTAACAATTTAGTTATGACAATTCTGTCTGTAATGAACAGATGGAGATTCATTATGATCCTTCCTGAAAATAAGACTGTGAAGGACAACTTCCCCTCACAGCTAGGGAGTTGACCAGACTGCTAGTTTCTAGGTCAGGGAGAGACATCAGGGGACCCAAAGTATAGTTCTGGCTTTTGTTATTCATTTGCGAAGTGATTCTGCATCTCTGTTTTCCCAGCTATCAAAAGAGGATAAACCCTACCTCTTTCTTTAACAGAGAAAATGAACTGATGAAGGTGAAATGCTTAAAGATTTTGTGAAAAAGGCGCTTTGAAGTAAGGGAGACCATGGCATGGGTGGGGTATGGAAGGGTGTGAGAAAGCAAGTGGCTCAATTTGGTTTATCAGGAAATGACCTTTGTTGAGTTTGCTGGATGAACACATGGAGCTGTTTTTGTGCCTCACTTTCTCTATACTACCTGCTATTTCTCTGAGTTTTATCCTTTAAATTTAGACATTCAGATACACTCCTCGATGCATCTCAGGTGTAATGAAAAATCCTGAAGTTATGTTTAAAATACATCTCACCAGACTAGCTGTGGGATTGATTTTCTTTGTCTCCACTTTCTTCTCTGACGTCAACTTGCTGACTGATTCCTGAGCCATTTTCAATCTGAAATTGAAATAGAGAGAGAGGAGGGGAGAGGAGGAGAAAAAAAGGAAAAAAGAAAAAGGAAGAGGTCAGGTTAAACACAAATCCATATGATGTTGAATTAACCAATCAACAGTTTGGAAATATAAGGAATGGTTTTTCAATGCTTTTAATTATTAAATTCAAACTCTAATTAGATGAATTAGATATGAAGGCATGTCTCCTGTGTTATCAAAAGTGAACTGCCTTTGCCGGCTGAGAGGCTCACCTAGATGACTTTGGGAAGTCTGTGTTTTTGTGACCAATGCAGGAGCTTTTAATCTATGGAAAACTAGATGCATTGAACTTTACGTACATGTCAAGGACATCTGGCTTGTGATCCATTTAGGGAACATGAGAGCTGCAAATATTAAAATTAACTAATTCACATCAAGAAAGTGAAAGGAAAACCCACAGAATGGGAGAAAATATCTGTATATCATATATCTGACAAAGGACTTGTATTCAGAATACATGAAAACTCTAACGACTCAAATAAAAAGACAAATTACCCAATTAAAAATAGGCAAAGGATTTGAATGGATCTTTCTACGAAGAAGACATACAAATGGCGCATAAACACTGGAAAAATGTTCAATATCATTAGTTATCAGAGAAATGCAAATCAAACCCACAATGATACACATACCTTTTCACTTTCATTAGGATGGCTAGAGTCAAAGAGCAAGACAATTACAAGCATTGGAGGTGAAGACTTGGAGAAACTGGAACCCTGACACATTGCTGATGGGACTGCAGAATGGTAGTCACTTTGGCAGTTTCTCAAAATATTAAACGTAGTTATCATATGATCCAGCAATTCCACTGCTAGGTATATAACAACATGTATACCCAAGAAAATGAAACTATATGTCCATTAAAAATTTGCACATGAATGATTAGATCAGCATTATTCATAATAGCAAGAGCAGAAAGAGCCTGAATTTCCATCAGCTGATAGACAAAATATGGTATATTCACACAATAAAATATTACTAGACAATAAAAAGGAATGAAGTGCTGATACACGCTATGAAGAGGGTGAACCTTAAAATCATATAAGTGAAAGGAGCCAGTCACAAAAATCCACATATTATATGATTCCATTTATATAAAATGTCCAGAATAGGCAAATCCACAGAGACAGAAAGAAGATTAGCAATGTCAGAGCAGGTGAGAATGGGAAGTGACTACTAATGAGTAAGGGGTTTGTCCTAAAATCAGGTAATGGTGATGACTGCAAATCCTTGCAAATATACTAAAAATCACTAAACTATACACTTTGAAAGGCTAAATTTTACAGTATGTAATTTAAATCTCAATCAAGCTGTTATAAAAAATTCATCAATTCAACAACATATTATTTCTTATCCATTGCATCAACTCAACAATATATGTCTTATCCATCAGATTAGCAAATCTAATAGTCAGACAATAACTGTTACTGAGGATGTGGGGAAATGAGAACTGCCCATCAGTGCATGAGGGAGTGTAAATTGGTACAGCTAGCTTTAGCAATATCAAGTAAAACTTCAAACATGCATATCCTAATGAGTCAGCAATTTCTCTTCTAGGGAGATACCCAAAAGCAACTTTTACACACAGATGCATAACTTTTACTGTGGTAACATATGTTATAAGGAAAAATTGGAAACAACCTAATGGTTAGTTTAATAGGGTAATGGGTAGATGATAATAGCAAATAATAATAGCTACCATTTATTAGATGTTTACTCTGTGCCAGGTACCGTTCTCCCTGCTTTATTTGAATTAAACTATTAAATTCTCATGACAACTTTGTAACATAAGAACTTTCATTATTCTTATTTTATAGATCTTAACTACTGTGTAATACTGCCTTTTGTAAATTATATTTATTTAACGGAATAGGGTATAATCATAAAAAGGAATGAACTAGATGTATGAATTCAAAATTATAGATATTAGAAACATGATATCGACAGAGCGAAGATTTCTGCAGAGTGATACAGTAGAGAAGCCATGTAGTATGACAGTCTAGTGCTCAGGTTCCAGAGCCTGGCTATGAGAATAATTCCCAGGCCCACCACTAATTAGCTGTGTGACCCTGGGCAACTGACGTCCCTGTGTACCTTGGTATGTAGAATAACACAACTTCATTTTTATTTATAATGCTTTATTTTTATTAAAAATTCTTAAAGAATATGTGGTAACATGTCAACAGTTAATTCTAGGTGGTGGCAATATGAGTGTGTTATATTATTCTTTATTTTAAATTAAAATAATACTTTTAAATACTGACTATTCACCAACTCATAGATACTTTTAAAAAATGAACACGCTTTTTCTTCAGGGCCTCAAATAAAAATCTTCTGCTCTACGTTAATCACATACTTGCTTAATGCTGAAGAAATGTCTGAGTGTCTTAGCTCTTAGCTAATTTTACACAATTTACTGTAAACATACGCTTAGTAATCCAATCTCCCAGTCCACATGCACAAGTTAGTTACAATGAATTCAACATGCAGACTTGTGCATCAGAAGAGAAATAAAAATGAGACAAAGATGAGCAGTGATTTATATAACCCAATAAGAAATACATCTACAAAGCTGCCCTGAGAACAGGCATTTCCCAGCACTGACGTGGAACTAAGTGTATACACCACAATGCCTACTAAACTTTTCTCTTTGCAGCAATAACCATGACTATACCCACACATGTAAAGAATGCACTAAAAGGATCAAACCCAGATCAGACTACATTGGAGACTCTGACTATTAAGGGATTTGAAAACCAAGATGATAGTGCTGTAAATGAGGCCACAGCTTGTAGCATCTACTCTTCTTGGCTGCTCTCCAGCAAGATCTGTTTTCAAGAGAACACCTATTAGTGACCCTTTAATCCCAATTCCATTGGAGTGGTTTGACATTACTATTTCTCTCTGGATGTCCTAACTTTTAGGGAACTTTGGTCACCTTTTGCTTTAGCAGTTCCTTTTCACCTTTGAATTCTGGTCACATTTTTCAGAGATGGCCTTCTACTGTGCTCTTGCTCAGCATTACCTTTCCCAATTCCTGCATCCCTCAGCAGCCCTGCGACTACTCCCCATATTCTCTGGATATCTGAGGTGATAGGGGTGGTTGGGGATGTTGAGGCAGGAGGATGGGAGCCAGCCTAAGTCCTGAACCCACCGTAAACCTTTTCCTACTGGTCAGTGGCTATTCTGCAGACTACAGGCAGTCATATATACCCTAGGCAACCCAGGATGATTCCAATCTCAGTGATTCCATCCTGTTCTTCTCCGAAGGTTCTCATTCAATTATTATGTCTCCTTTTTACAGGCACTCTTTAAAAATCATAGAAGATTGGGAGAAGGCAAAGATTGATGGCAAGTAGCTTCAGCATCAGCTAGACTTGATGTTAATTCTGACTCTGCCAGTTATCGGAAGACTTAGAGCAAGCTAATCAACTTTTCAGTTTCTTTATCTGTGAAATGGAGGTTAATATCAACCAAGATATTTTGTGAGGTTTAAATAAATTAATATATGTAAAACATCTACCATACCTGAAATATAGCAAGTGGCCAATAAGGAATAACCATTAAGGATTCTTCCATCACAGAAATAAAGGAACTCCTTAAGAATGCATGATAACAGTTTCTAATTACAAATTAAATAAGTGGCACTATTAGCTAAGGACTATCTTGCAGTAATAGCAGTTAGATGTTTCCTGAAAGCAAACCAAATCAACTATTGCTATTACCCTGAAATTTAGCAAAGAAAGGAATGCACCTCAAATTTTCTGATCTGAACTATCTAGAAGCTAAACTTTGATGCAGGTATGACAAAAATTTCTCGACCTTTTTGAATTTTGGTCTCTTCTCAACCAATAATAAATAAGAGAATCTATTTAAACTTCAGAACAAAGGTCGTATCTATTTCCTCACATTTTTTTCTAAGTTTTGTAGAAGTCATTATTATAAATAGAATTTAAATTTCCAATATTATAGAACTTGGGAGTAAGTGTATTTTTCCATATTAACCTTGTTTTACTGAAAACCAAAATAACACTTGTTCCTTACTGAAAATTTATGTTTATATATTTAAAATTATATTTTAAATTTATATATATTTAAAAATATAAAATAAAGTAAGACTCACTGGGCATTTAAATATTTTTTTCTCAAAATGTAAATAAGACATACTTGGACCAGCTAATAAAATTATCACACACTAAACTCTCAGAAGATACTCAAGGGTAGAGATGGTGACTATCATTTTTACTGCTGTTTCCCTGGCCTTTGATATAGTAGCTACTATGTATATATATGCCATAACTGAATAGAGACCTACAAAATAAAACTGAAAAAAATCCTTTACTTTACTAACATACTACTCCTTTGAATTTCTTGAAGACGGAGCCCATGAGTCTTCGTGGGCATGCAACCTGTGCAGTCTCATGTGGCCCCTGGGTTTAATGCTCTGCTGTCACTGTCTAGAGATTGCTAGTTCTCAATAAGAGGCTCCAGAGATTATGTGGTTGGCCCTGCCTAATACTTTTCAGGACATTTACAGTCACTTTTACCAAGAAAGTGGGACATTTTTCAACCTCCTCCCCTCCCCACCATGCCCAGATATTTATTATTGGATAGAGTTGACACCTCCTTCCAAGGTTCATTTATCTGACTGTGTTGTGATCATTTCTAGGCACCACCCCCTTGTACACTAGACTGCAGCTCCTCAAAAGCAGGGGGTATGACTTCATTGTCTTTCTTTCCTTAGCATCTTATATAGAACCTGGCATATAAGTAAGTGATCAATGAATACTGAATAAATAAATAAATAAATTATAAGTGATTGATCTCTAAAAATTCAGGCATCAAAAATGGATATGGGGAAAACATGTAAGTCCATTAAGATCCATTAAAATACAAAGTCCCTAATGTCACCTGACATGATACCACCAATGCTCAAGACTGATCCTGCAAAATACAAACCAGCAAAGTCTCGCTAGATTCTCTGTATGTCGTTAACATTAGAATCCACATCACTTTTCGAAGGCAAGAATGTTTTTCAGCTGCTTTTATACCATACCTGTGATAAGAAACAAATGCTTACATATCCTGACGATCTGGCTATGTTATACACATGGTAGAATTGCAGAGTGCCTAGGTAGGCCTTAAAAATTGTGTCAGCCTGACAAGAGGTTGATGGTCGGTTGGCTGGTCTATCTATCTCTCAAAAATGTTCTCTGAAAACTGTGGGCAAAGCATCATATGCCCTCTGAAGAAACTACTGTAGCTGCTGCTTTGACTGCATTAAAATCACTCCATTTTCTGGTAATTACATGGGAAAAGACTTTAAACTGGAGGTCTGCTGCGTGAGCAACCTCCGAGGGTTGAAATAAATTTAAATTATTGCTAACGTTTGTAAATGTAGAGTTTTCACATAAGAATTCAAAATTCTGACCTCTTATAAAGTTGGAAAGTACGGCAACACAGAGCGGCATTTCTATGGAACATCTCAGTTTGTGGCACTGCCGTCACTCCCTGTCATACCTGAGGTTGTCAGGTGGTGCCATCTGTCAGTTCATCTGCACAGTTGGTTTTCTTATACCCAGTGCAATTCACTCATTTTTGTTGCCTGCCTGGCCTCTCTACGCTTCAAGGTTTTGGCTGGGAGACCTGCTGAAAGGCTACTGTGATAGTCCAGGAGTGCAGAGATGACAGCCCAGACAACCGAAATAGTCTTCTAAATGACCTAATTCCTCCAATCCATCCTCCTGCTGATGAACAAGGTCTCAGTTAATAATGCATAGCTCTAAGAATGTCACCTCCCTTCTCGAAAACTTTCAATAACTCCAATCAACTACAGCCGGCGTATAGAGCTGGTATTAACAAAGGTTTTTTGTAAAGGGCCAGTTAGCAAATATTTTAGGCTTCACGGGACACATGGTCTCTGTGACCCAACTCTGCTGCTGTAGTGTGAAAGGCACCTTAAAAAATTCGTGTAGGAACAGCAACGCAATGCTGTGTTCTAATAAGCTTCATTTACAAAAACTGGTAATGGGCCTGATTTGGCCCACAGACTATAGTTTGCTGACCTTTGAACTATAGTATATGATTGTAATTCTTACCTTGGCTATCAAAGCTGCCCCTGTACTAAACTTTGTTTACTTGTCTATCTTACCTTTTCAGACCTAGATCTGGTTTTATCTTGTACTTAGACAAATTGCTTAACTCCTCTGAGCCTCAATTTCCTCATCTGTTAAAAGTGGGAATAACACTACAACTAAATATCACAACTGCCGTGAAAAAATTTTTAAATATTATATTACTTACCCAGTATCCTCTCCTTCACCTCACTCCCCGTGCTCCCTGTCTCAGGCAAATGACGCACCATTCTTCCTGTGTGGCTTTTCTCACCTCTGCTTCTTGCTCTTAACTGTTCCCCCAATGACTTTCTTACTCATTGCCATGTGTGCAAATTCTTCCCATTCTTCTATTCCCAGCTTAAGTGCCAAAGTCATGAGAGCTTTCCTCACCTCCCTTAGCCAGAAGTAACTGTTCTTTTCTCAAGTGAAAGGGCACTTTGTGCCTCTCTTAAGGCACTTAGGACTTTCCATCTCAGAACCATTCAGTTGTCTTATTTCCCTTAAACCATCGGAACCACTCAAGGACAATGATCATGCCTTATGGATGCCTGGTTCCCCTCCCTGTTCCCATATCTAGCTCTGTGTCACACACAGACAGTTGTTAACCAATATCTAAGTGACAAATGTATGACTTGCATTGATAGTTTTTTTCTTCCTACTTTAAACAAGTCTAAATATTTATTAAATACCCAGAGCAGTAGAATGATTATTTTTTGCATTTATCCTTGGGGAAAAAAAAGTAAAAACATTTTAAAATCTAGTTCCAGTTATTGATTAGCTGATTGAATCCTAAGTTAATAAAAACAAAGAGTGCTCAAGGTCACCCAAATGTGCTAAATATTTATACATGTCAAACTTGTACATTCCAAGATTCCTAAAAGTATCCACATTACTTTGTCCACAAGGAGACTGAGGCTCAGAGAGGTTACACAACTTACCCCAAGCCTGGAATTTGCTTCTGTCACTTAGGAGATGAGAACTTTTCTGCATTTGGTCATAGAACTTGCTGAATTGACAATTTCGCTACATACATGCTCATTCTCCCCCTTGGCTTTGTTTATGGACTTGTTTTTGATGCTTAGCCTACATATCAGTTCTATTTTTGTTTGTGGTTTAAATATTTACTCTAGAGTATCACACATAGTTGTTCATGATTACTCCATAAGCAAATACCAAACTTGATTTCAAAGGTTACATGGCACTCCCTCAAAAAAAAAATTGAAATATAGGGAAAAAACACATACAAATAAGTTAAGGAAAGAAAATACTATTCTGAAATCATAAATGTCTCAATAAAATTGACTTTTGAAACCCTACCTTTCCTTCTTTCTCTTTATAATGCATATGCTAAGGAGTTATTAAGGGCCCCAGGAGACTTCAATTGCTGCCAAAGTCAGTTGAGGAAAGACATAAGTATGAGATGGGGCAGTGACACATCTTCTGATGTTCCTGCTTAGCCCTCACTCTACAGAAGTTATTTGCAATCTTGGTTTCATAGGAGAACCACCTGGGGAGGGAATTCTGCTTACACTTAGAATGTAGAAAGTTGCAAGAGAACACTGTTCCCATCTTAACAATGAAGAGCTGAATAACATAAAATCATACCTTTGCTTTAACCCTTCAGAGAGCTGGGGTCACATGCAGTTGACTGAACTACATCCTAAAGAATAACAGGTTTTTCCACGGAGAAGCTTAGGTGCCCCAAGATTACAATTTTATCTCCTGGGAGGACGTAAAACTGGGCAAACTTTGGGCTTTCTATAGGCTAGATTTATATGCCCACAGTTAATTCAAACCAATTTGGAATGATCCATCTGAGACTGAAGAAATATAATGTCTTTATTCTTTTGACATTCAGTGTTATATTGATTCATGGTGCACAAGGTAGAATATACTGAAATCAGCATGGAGTTTATAATAACAGAAGTGCTGTCATTTTTGACCATAGGAATGAACTACGGTGGCCAATCAAGAGATAAGTGAGATATGAGAAGATGACATAGATAAGTGTTCAAGCTGTTTTACATTCCTTGTCTCTATTTAAAAAAAAACAATATTTTAGAGCAGCATTTTCAAATTGTCTTCCAAAGAGCTTAACATTCAGCAAAGATGTTTCAAGGAGAGGAAGAAGAGTTAGGGAACCCTTTAGACCCCAACATCTGTAAGCCCTGCTTCAACCAGAAAAGTTTTATTTTATCTGTTTTATATATTGGAGTTTCATGTATGTTTTCGTTTGGACAAAAAAGGAGCTGCATTTTTTTTCTAAGTTGGAAAACCCTTATGCATGGAATTCAACAGAACCCAATGAAACTCACAGGGGAAAGAGAAAAAAATAAACAACTTTCCTCTCTAGGAGAATGATAGCCAATAGGTCTTTTTCCTAAAGAATTATCTGGGGATATCTTGGAGTTGGACAACTGATTAAGAAGAGAAGCCTCTTTGAAAGGATCAGTCTTTTGACAGCTATAGCCACTGGATTCTAGATTTTAGGATCTAATAAAACAGCAAATGTTTAAAAATAAAAACATGGCCAGTTCTACTACTCTTTTCTGCGTGTTACTTTCCAGATATGTTCTAAGACTGTGAGATCAACAGTCTCTGTTAATATGCACAGACAGGCTCTGTGGGGACAGATTTGGATGAGCTGAAATGTAGGAAAAATAAGTGCCCACTGGGGGCATCCATTTACTTCCTTTTCATAAAGACAGGAATTACCTCACAATTCATTATGATTCATTTTTTATGGTCTTGCTTGTAATTTTGCATGACCTTCCTGATTTTGGCCCTCTTACACTTCCCATTTCTATTTTCTTCCTTTGCTTTTAATGACCCTGGAATAAAAATGAAAAGATATTTGACTGCACCCTATCTAAGGTTCCTCCCAATTTAATTCAATGGTTTCAATTAATTTTTTCTTTTTTGGTCATCTGCTTCTCTCTTTTCCTTTTTTCCCCATTCCAAATATCTCTCTGAATTGTAACAAGAACATCAACCTATTAACTTCTGAATAACTCTTAAGTATGAGGCTATGTTATGTTTTTAACTTAAAAAATCACATAGGCAATTAATTGTTGTCTGGACATAACTTATCTCAAAATGTGACTCAGGCTGGGGTCTATACTCTAAACAATGGGGTTTATTTTAGTGTTTACAAATGAGTAAATGTTCTGGAAAAGGCAAACCATGAAGATAATAAAAAGATTAGTGGTTGTAGGATGGGGGAGAGATGACTAGGCAGAGCACAGAGGATTTTCGGGAAGTGAAAATATTGTGTATGATATAATAATGGTGATACAAGTCATTACACATTTGTATAAACCCATAGACTATATGACAACAAGAATGAACCCTAAGGCAAACTATGGACTTTGGTTGATTATGGTGCACCACTATAGGTTCATCCTTGTTTTGTTTTGTTTTGTTTTGTTTTGTTTTAAAGGAACCATTCTGCTGATAAGTAATGTTGACAACGGGGAGGCTATGCATGTGTTGGGATGGGGCATAAATGGGAAACCTTTGTACCTCCCTCTCAATTTTGTTGTGAACCTAAAACTGCTCTAAAAAATAGTCTTTTAAAAAATGAGAAAAAAAAGGGCAAATCGCCCTCACAAAAAAAAACCATTCTGTTTTAAACACCTATTGGTGATAATTGTTAGAAATTCTGTCAAATGATAATGACCAATTCATTTCAGCAAGTAGAAAAATATATAATCTGGTAATTTTAATTACCAAGGCATACTTATTAAGAAAAAACTCACTTTTGTAATGCAGACAATAGGACCAAGGAAGTGACTTCAGGGGTATGGAAGTCAAGTTTCTGTCTACGGTGCTACTGGCTTCAAAGAGGAAGCTCTATCAAATCTCCGGGACAGTTGCAACCTAAAAACACTAATCTTTGCATGACTTAGACCATGTGTACATCCTTACTGAAGACATTCAAAGTCAATGGCTTGGGAAACATCAGTGAATAAAGGCAAAGAGAGGGAGGCATTGCAAGGAATATGGTTCATGAAAGGCATGGTGGCGAAAGCATGAAATCTGACTAGCTGTAATGCGAATCTGTTTAAAGAAGACAATATCACTCATCACTAAAGAGAGGAGGTCAAAAAGTCTAGAAAATGACAAGGCAGGATCTGTGCACCAGCATGTGTAGTAATGGGCCTCTAAGTCAGCATGCCACAGTGAATGCCTAAAAAGTTCCCTAAAGCAGGATAATAAAAGCTGAAGGTCCAAACCACTATACCATTAGACTGATCCTAAAATTTAAAAATCTATAAACCAAAATCTCTCTAACAAGTATAAGAACTCTTCATTCTGGTGTATTCTGAAATACATGAAGAAACACGATCAATAAAGGAACATGGAAAAAACACGCCTCTGTCAATGGCCCAGTAAATTCTGGCCTTAGGCCCTTTGAATGGTCGATAAAGTTTTTGTGGGATGGAAAAGGTTTTGGCACCCACTAGAGATCACAGTTGTAAAATAAATAAGTTGCCAGTCTGACTACCTATTGTGGGTTGGCTTTATCCATACTAATTGGGGATAGCTTCTTCTATAAGCAAATGATGGTATTTTTGTGCTCTCGCTTTAGAAGAAATAGAGAAGGGGTATAAGAAGCTGCAGAGATGAAACACCAACTGGCTATTCACTACATTGTCATGATCTCCTTGCAGCCTTGAAGTAAATAGTGTCAGTCCAAACAACAAAGAAGATTGTACAAAGAGACTTCAGAAAGGTGTAGAAGTGCCTTACTTAACCAAGAACACTCAGTACCACATGATTTATGCTACTCACTCTAGATGGAGAAGATCGAGGGGAACATCTTAATATTTTCCTCATGAAGCGCAGATGGCATTATGTGATAGGGGTGGTTTTCAGTGTGCTTTTAGGAGGACATAGCTATGGCAGACTGTCCTTCTGCTCACTGTCTAGGAGGCTGAACATTAGAAGTAAGGCTCTGTGTGCTCTGTGGAGTCTCTTTGGGTCTTTAGATAATCCTCAAATCTCCACAAGGCACTGGCCTCAGTTCACTAAGTCAGGTTGTTTCTCCAAAGCCAGGGGAAAAGAGGCTAAAGTCCAGCCTCAGTTCTAAATAGGTGTAATCATGGAGACCTGCCAGGGGCTGTGGGAACGAACCTCCCATATTTTTATTCACCTTGACAACACTCCCTCACTAGGTTTTATCAGAAGAATTCTGATATAACTATTACACATGTATAATAGTTATAAAAGTCAATGAAATAAATAAGTAAAGTCAGTCTTCACTGTCAATAAAAAATAAATACCACAAAGACCAAACTCATTAACTCCTCACTGTAAAGGGAAATTTCTTCCTCACGGCAGTAGCTAATAAAAACATCGCTGACTGGTCTATGTGGAATGTTTCCAAAGGGTAAGAAAATAAAACCCAAAGAAGAGAGCCATAGACAATATGAAATAATGAGTAACCCGCTAATCATTTATCTAGGCAGGCCAACAGGACTATGTACTTGAACATACACACACACTCTTCTATGCTCATTCTCTCTGCAGTCTGACCCTTGACCCTGACTCCCCCTCCACCCCATATCCCACTGCCTCCCTCCAGGTCAGTCTCACTAGCAGGTCTTACACTGAAAAGACTTAGTTCCTGACATATCCAAATCTAGTGTCTAAAAATTATTCCATGATAAATTAACCCATCACTTCTACTCCCTAAATTTGGCAATTTTCCCTCTCCCATTTCGCAGATATTTTTCTATTTACAATGAAGCAGCAAGTCCTCTTAGAGACCGAATTTCACCAGCTACACAATCAGTCACTTCACGGTTTTAGCAGGCTATCACTTGTAGTACCCAAACACATTTTGACTTCAAATGATTAATTACAGAACAAAGGCCACTTCCGTTTTGCAGAGCTTCTCCACTGGGCCACAGGGGAGTAGAAGTGGGGGATGGGGGTCCCTGGACTTGCCCTGGAATGCTTGATCAGTTAAAGCCAATCACTCTGCACTTGGTAGACGAAACACCCCGAGCCACTCTGGCGATATAGGTGCAGAGTGAAAGGTAACAGCATTGCATTTCCTTGTTCAGGGAGAGGTGTCTGGGAGACAGACTGGAAACTGAAGTTGGCCCTATTCATAAATCTGCAAATTTAATTGAATGCACGGCTGGTCTTTGGAAGACCTTTTCAATCCTGATAATGAAGACATGCATGTGCTTGTAGACGCCAACTCTGCACTCTTTGATTTTGAAACATGTACCACCTATGGAGTTTCACCCAAAACTAGAATTGATCAGAGGCTGTTTGCAGGGTGACTAAAACAAAAGGATAAGGGAACAGGGGAGACTGTGTAGAGCAGACAGCCTTTCTGGCGCCCCTTAAATCATACTGCCCAGGCAGACCCCTATTCCATCTAGTCTATGCCCAAGGCAGGAGCTGTCAGGAGGCCCACAGATAAGCAATTTAGAAATATTCTAGCTGAATGGAGGAGACTTACTTTGGGTTTCCATTGCTGTCTGCCAAGCTAGGGAAATAGAGTGCAGACAGATGCTCTCTAAGGTTCTTATTGAGCTCTAAAGAGGTTTGAGGCTTGGCACAGCCATGAATTCCCAAGGATCTTCACTTTCTTGTTTTTTCTTCTAAGTTTTTTTTTTTTAAAGACAAATTGAAAGTAATAGTCAAGAACAGAGAAGGTGATTGTTTTAGCCCATTGACTAATCTTTCTTGTTCTGAACATGTCTATTCTTTTTAACAAAGCTCTTTAGATTTTAAATCCTTGGATAAAAACAACCCATATGGGATGTATTTGGGGAATTCTACCACCAAAATCTAAATAAATAAGATCTCCCATCTATCAGCAGCAGACAGCAAATTATGTAATCAATTTCAACATGGTAAAAGAAAAACACAGTGATTGTTTATTTGTTTAACAAATATTAACTGAGCACCTATATGTATAAGGAAGTACAAGGTGCTTGAGAGAAAATAAAGAAGACACTGGTCTTGTCTTCTAGGGCTTATGATTTAAGGGAAGAAATGTCTTTAACTAAATGAATGAAAAAAAAAAATCACTAGTGCTAAAATTAAAGAGACAGCAATACCCCCAGAACTTTAGAGAAAAGACAGCTCACAGAGACTGAGGAAAATTTTATGAAGAAATAAGTACGTGATCACTAAATAAAATTCTTCTAGAACAGGTTCTCATAGCTTATACAGCAGTTAAGACAAAATAGGTATTTTTAAAGTATGCGCTTAAATCAAGCTGATTAAGTGCTGCAAATTTATATTGTGGGAATGTAAATGCATGAGAGACCAATGTGGACTGACTGCTCAGAGGGGGCCACACAGGAAGCATGACAGTTAGGCTGGCCCCAGAAATCACATATGTGATTCTTCCAAAATATATGTTGAGTCTCCCAAGTCCAGGCCTTTGCCACGTGATCTCCAAGAATCTCCTTACTCCTTTTTTTTCCTCTAAGGAGCTGAATTCATCAGCTCTGCCAATGCCCAGCTCATTTCTTACCTAAAATCACAGTAAATCGGGGTTGGAAGAAACCATCAAGATCACCTAATTCTAGCAATTCCTAAATTTGGCTCAGAATGTAGTAAGAACCACTGGGGAGATGTCCTTTTCCTTCCAACCTCCAAAGTTTACCTGATATAGTTATGTAAGGGATGGGTGAAACCAAAGCATTAATTGCAGTGAACAAACACAAAATGTGTTCTTGCTCTGCCTTCTCTGTGGGGAGCTTTCTAAAACTATAGATCCCTATACTTGACCCCCTGGGATTCTGATTCAGTAGATTTGTTCACATTTTTACAAGCCTCTCCAGGTGATTTGGAAGATCTGCCAGGTTTGAGAGCTGCTGATCTGTAACATCCTCCCCAGTGCCTTTTGAATCTCTTCTACAACTTTCTGCCTAGGGTGGTCCTGTTTAAGACTAAACATCTTGCTAAGGCCCTCCTTGGCTTCCACCTTTCTCTGGGATTATTTCCTTCTCTAAACTCTTACACCACCCAGGATTTTCAACGCTCACTTGAAATCATTTCATCCTAAGTTGTGAAGTCCTTTCTATGTCAATAAACAATTATTAGGCTCTCTGGTGGAGATTGTACCATAGAAGATATAACAAGGAAAGGGTTTATGTCATATGGGTGGAAAAAGACACATACACTGTTAAAATAACAAGATGGAATGAATTAAGTGTTAAAGGACAGTAAGAAAAATATGCTGTCAGAGACCAGAGGAAGAGGTAGTTCTTTCATTTAGAGGCAATTCACAAAATTCCTAGAGGAGCTGGTTTTGAAGTTAGCCCTTAAAAGATGACTATATTTAGACCAACAAGAAACAGCCAAGGACAGTGCAATGTCAAGAAATTATCCAATGAGAATATATGGCAAGAATGTGCAGATGTGGGTCATCATGGTGAGTACATGTGGGATGTAGATACAGAAAATGAGGTTGGAAAGTAAGTTCAGGGCAAGTTTTTAGAGGCTCATGCTCTAATTTGGGAGAGAATATGGAACACTTGAAAGAGCTCAAGCTTTGATGTCAAATAAGAACTAGGTCCTTATCCCAATTCTGTTGCTTACTAGTGAAACTGTGACACTGGCACTTTGTTTATTTTCTCCTATGTTCATCTATGAAGTAGCAATACACCTTCTTTTCAGGGCTATCCTTTCAAGGACTCAACAAGTTAATGAATATAAGTACCGACCTTATGTGGTTCATTCTCTTCCCTTTATTTCATCAGTAATAGGAAACAACAGATTATGTTTAAAGAAATAGATGTGATCTAATGTCTGTTTTAGAAAGACAACTGGATACAAAAGGACATTGAAGAGGAAACAGAAAAACTACATGCAGGGAGAACAGTTAGAAGGATATATCAATAATCCAGGCAAGAGATGAGGTTCTGAACTTGGACAGAGCCACTGGGAAAATAGAGTAAAGAAGAAGAACCCATGAGGAGGCAAAACTGAGAAATCAGCAACCGGTGGAATGTGAATCTTGTGGCATTAAAGATGATTCAGGTTACCAGTCTGACGTTTGCTACTAGGAGGCCAGTGGTCAAACTGAGAGTTAGGGAACCTAAGAGGCTTGAGTTGAGAAAGAATACATTCTTATTGGGACATACTGAATTGCAGATAAAGGTTGGGCATCCTGCGGGAAGGTTTAGTGTGCCATAGGAGATTTGGGTCTAAGGCTTAGAACTAAGAGGTTGGTTCTGGGTAGAAACACTTGGGAGGCCTTAGCAAAGAGGTGATAGGTAAAGCTGTGAAAATAGCTGGGACTAGTTACGGAGAGAGTATTGAGCAGAAAAGAGAAACACTGAGATCTTAACCTCGGGAGAAGGTTCACAATTAAGGAAAAGTGGAGCTAATGAAGGAGAGTGGTCACCTGCATAAAAAGATACCCAGAACACTATTGGAGCAATGAGGCACTTCAAGACAGAAGAAATTCTCATCAGTGCTAAAAGCTAGTAGTGGTAAGGAGTTAGAAAGAGCCATCAGTTTCACAATTAGGAAAGGTGGCAAAGTCTGCCAATGGTCTTAACATCCATTTCTCCTGCTGCTTTTAGTAATGGAGCCCATGAGTCTTTAGCTGGGCACATGGCTCCCAGGTAAGCCTACATTTCCTTGTCTCCCTTATGTGTAGCCATGAGACTAAGTTTTGCCCAGTGAAATGTGCGCACCTTCCAGGCCACAGGCTTGAAAGGAAAGGGTGTGCTCTTCCCTTCCTACTGGCAGGGACTCAGCAGTAGTGGTGCTGGTGGATGTGATGTGAGCCCTCTTCAACCTTATGAATAAGGACCACACCTTAATGATGGCTGCCACAGGGGAGAAAGATCCTGGGTCCCCAAGATTCAAACAACTTGTACTCAAATTATTAAGCAAAAGTAAAATAAAATTTTCTTGTTTAAGCAACAGTTATTTTGGTCTTCATTACAGCAGCTGAGGCTTTGTCCTTAATGATACAGGAAGGAATGAATGTTTGCAAAGAAAAAGAGGTGAGGAAATTAATATAAACTCCTTTAAAAAAAAAAATCTAGAAGGCAAAGTTGGAACGATAGTTTCCAGAGGAAAGAGGGTCAAAAGGTGTTTAGTTTTTTGTTAAGTCAATGATTTTATAAGTCTTACCATTTTGACATCTACTATCTCCTCTCCTTATTCATGGCATATTTTTAATTTTGCAGAAGTAGGTTCATTTTTTTTTGCTTGGGGAATAAGAAGGTTTATACTTCATGATTATGATAAATCTATTTATATCAGTTCTTTTGGACATTTTCTGTTTGTGTATTTGTACAGAACTGCCTTTAAATATGACTTATAAAAATTCAAAGTTTTGCCAATTAACCAGAGGGTAATTTGTATTATTAAAGGGGTCCTTTAAAATGTGAAGCTTCTTAGCAGTTAAGTATATACAAACCATTTAACCACATGACAGAGAGCCAGGGAAAAGAAAGTTAACTTGTTAGAAGTTACTGTAATGATCCTGTCTAGATGACAGTAGAAAAGCAGAATTCAATACAAGTTTTAGTTCATGAAACTTTTGCCAGGAATAACTTTATCATGTAAAGAGAGGAATTCCTGCAACGTCTACACTGCAATCAATGGCTCCTTTGTGGGTTGAGTGATGACAGCCTCTTTAAGTCCCCAACTCCTGGTCCTAAAGTGACCTGAGCAGTAGAGAGTTCTGAGACAGCTTTTTGGGATAACCCCACAACAGCTCTGAACTATCTGCTGTCAAGGATATGGCAATTGCATAATTAACCATAATAGCTACAAATAATATACTTAAAATAAAAACCCTCTTGCTATTTAGCTGAACAAAAAAAAAAAAAAAAAAAAAGACAAAACAAAACAAAACAAAAAACAACAAAAAAACAATGGTGTAAATTATAGCTATGTATATAGTAAAATTTCTTATTTGCACTTCACATAAAATTCACCAAACTCCTTATTCACTCATTACTTATCCATTATGGGTTTTTTTAAATGGCACTTTTAAAGTTTGCTTTGGCTCACAGTGAATTATTTGCTAAGACTTTATTTCTGGAGTCATGACTCCTCTGGGACTTCCCTACCTTTTGGTAAATTCATAGCTCATTTTGTGGGTAGTAGTGGTTTGTGGCCTCTGTGTGTGCACATGTGGTCATATGTGAAGTGTAGTCTTAAGATATCCTAAATGGTGGAACATTTCATAAGGAAGGGTCCTATATCCCAGAGTAATCAAACAGAAAAAATAACAAGCAGAAAATGAGTAAAGAATATTCAACAAAGGTAGCAGAAAAATTAGGTTATGTCCTTGCAATTATGCATATGCTTGAATGATCTGCTGATTTAATGGGTGGAAGAGATGTGTGTTACAAAAATTCATTGAGTGTTTGGATATCAAGGGGCACAAATACAAAAGTGTGTTAAAAGTTAAAATTGAGACAAAGCTGCCTCTGAGAATAAAAACTTGATGAACTTTAATAAGTCACTAAATGCAATGTTGGATACGGATGAGCAGAGGAAAATATTTTTTTGTGAGTACACTTTCAATAAAAAAATGTGATCTCTAAGACCAATATCAGTATTTTAGAGGAAGAACTGGGGGCATAAAGCAATGCAGCTGTAGACATTTACCAGTTCTAAGAGGGTGATGAAAAATCTCCCTGCCCCCAAATTTCTCCCCCACTTACCACCAGACCTTGGCTTGAAATGTCTTTCAGTACAGTCTCTAATGAGCTCGAGAGCAAAGGGGAGGAGCATTATTTTAGAATTGAAACACAGTGTTTCTCAGAATATTAGAAAAGTAGTTTCTAGATTTATAGAGATTATATAGGCTAGACAAGATCATAGTGAACATTTAGTTCCTGCTTTCTCCTAATACATACATTTTACAGATGTGACAGTTGGATCCTCCAGGCAATAAGTTACTGGCTCATCACATAGCAAATTAATGGTGTAAAAATGTTGGTTTCTAACTCTCTATCGTCTTTTTTTTATGCTACTGAGCACTCACTGCCTGTACTCCGAAGGGTAAGAGAAGGGTCTCATTTCACTGGGGGATGAGTCTCAGGACTAGCAGGTGCTGCATGAGGACTGGGTGAGTCACAGAATGAAGGTCTAAGGAGTGGGGCATTCTAGACTTGTGCCTGGATGCAGAAGTTTGCTATTTTGCCTAATATTGGCTTAAATGATAAGGGATGTTTACTGCCATTAATATATCATCATATAGTATGCTCTCCTACTGGATATAGTTAATCGGCAGGTAAACCATGTTGCCAGTGAAATACCATGCCCTGATACCCGCTTAATGGTAGGGGTTATGGTTTACCCACAAGGCAAAAGAACAGTGGACATTTTTATAAAGTCATTTATATGTTTAGAGATTGTTCTGGGTTTCATGAGGAGCAGTTGCTACTCTGATATGGAGCTGAAGCCTCCCAACTTTGCATCAAGCTAATGTGTATTCATGGATACCATACTAAGCAAAAAAAGAAGTAAGTAATCTCTATTACCTAAAATTGGCCTCAAGTGACCTAAGGTAGTTTTCAACACTTCCATTTCATTTGGAAGTGAATCTGTCCCTTTGAAAATATTATTATTGATCCTTGATTTTCCCCAGTGATTTTTGGGGGTTTTAGTTGGGCTTTGAATATATCTAAAAATAATAAAGTGAGTGAAATTTCTTCTGATGGGATCCAAAACTATTGCTTTCTTTTTCCTAATAGTTACAAGCCATCAGATTTTCATTTGGTTATGAATTTTATTTTTGAAGTTGGCTTTGTACTATGCTATGTTACCTCCTGACATTTAATGTTGTTGGGATTTACTGGATTTCTGGGAAAAGTATAATTAAAAAATGATATTATCAAACATCATTAATTAGGTATCAAAACGAAGTAATCATATTGCTTCTCATTGAATTACAATCGAAACATTCAAGTTAATTTGCCTATTTTATCATAACAATATGCTATTTCAACAGTTTCAAAACTAAAACCCTTAGCAGACAGAGGGCAATTAGAAAAAATCCTCACTTCAGAAGAAAATCCAGGATATTTGTTTAACTGGATGAGCAGTAATATACATAACGTGCTAACATTTCTGAGCAAATAGGTTTCTGTAAACAAGCTGCTTCCAAAAATACTTTATGAGCCCATCGTTAACTTTCAGAGATGTTGTTTTAGGTTGGAAACCTCAGTGATCCATCTCGCGAAGAAGCGCGGCTGGAATTAAGAGACCCCTGAAATCACTCAATGAGAAGGACTGAAAAGGGTCCAGTAAAGTCATGACCCTTTAAAGGTGTTGGTTTACAGAGTGTGAAGTGGGCAATTCGCCAGCTGCACCCAGGAAGCAGCGCTGCAAATGCCTCTGGCCAGGAATCAGAGCACATGTCATTTTAAAGGACTGCTGGACACTGCCGCCACTACAGACCCACAGTTTGTTTGGTCTAACTTTGGTGATAGGGAAAAACCCCTTAATTTGGAATATAGTTAAGTATTTCAACAGGAGATCATTACAGTGAAAAGCAATTAATCACACTCTGTTGTTTTCTGGTTTTTTGGACCAGTTTTTAGGGGTCCAACCTCAAGGACAAATTCACCTAACTATGCTCAAAACGTGAGGTGCAAAATCTTAAGCAAAGGCCGTGCATTCAGAGTGCTGGAGTTCCCCGTCTTCAGGACAGGGAGAGGAAAGTGCTACCACTTTCCTATGAGGCTCACACAGCAGAATTGATTACATAGACACTTATCTTAGCTGAAAGGGTTAAATAAGCAATTACAGGGCAAGAGCAAATGAGTTGGGTGTCAAGATCTTTAGGATTTTTATTCGTGCTCTTATCAACAACCTCTTTTCTTAACAATATCACTTAACTTTTTCTCCGCTTCAGTTTCTCTGTATAATGGATGGACTCACTTTAATTCCCATGTTCCCAAAGAGGTAATGTTGGAAAGATATGTTGTAAACATTTTTAAAGGTCTTTGATTTCCCTAGAAAAATAGACTTTTGAAAAAATGCCCAGAGAAAATGTTTAGAAACTCAGTAATACCAGATCAAAAATCTCTAAATTTTGACTGCTTTAAAAAAATAGCTGTTTTAAAGTGAAACATATTAGCGTATTGTGTGTGCAGATATATTACTTATATATCTTTTCTCTGATTACAAAGCAAAAAACAAAAATACCGAGTTAAGGAAGTTTAGGTTTCAATATTTAGTGAGATATAGATGCTATAATCAAATAAACCATTTCCCTTGATTTGTAGATTATTTTTTTGTCTCCTCTGCTTTGAATGACACTCTTATGCATCTGTTCTGCAGGAATAGTAGCAAGACCTGCTTGAAGTCTAAATCCATGACACCCTTCATAGAACAGTGGCAACCTGATCAAAACAGTGATCAAGCAGAAATGCTGTTTTTTGATAAACTGGGTCAAATTCAGTCTCTTTCTAAGAATGAACGAACACACACACATACTTACACACACACGCATGCACGCACGCCCCTATATTCAGAGCTGCGATTTTTCTCCTACCCCCAACTAATAAAATCAGGAGGCTGCAATGGGGCTGAGCGGCACACAGTTTGATGTCCTCAGCAGGATGCGGGGAGTCAGAAGTGGCGCTGTAAATCAACACTGTGTTAAGTGTGGCCTGAGTCTCAGAGATTTCCCTTTGATGCAAGTTCAGTATATTAATGGGAAAAGCATTCACTTTTATTTGTCTGTACTGTCTGCGACAGCAAGGCTGCCTCATTTAGCCTGGGCCAACATGAAAATACACAGAGAAGCAATCTGTTGCAAATTAGCACAGCTCCCCTTTCATTTACTAGCTAGTAATTGGAAAGGGTTAAGAAAGTGTAACTTATCAGGCCAGGAGAGTGTATCTGCTTGTGTGGACAGCAAGCCTCCCCTGAATTTCCCTCTGAGCCCCGAGGCAGCAGTCCTTCCTCGATGTCCACTTGGATGGAAGGACAATACTGACACGTGTGAATGTGTACACTTTGCTAGGTTTGAGGAGGCAGTTTCCTGGAGTCCTGAAGGGGGATCTTCACGACGCAGTAAGAACCTTACCTTTCTTTAGATATGTTCTTACTCTCCCGTTTCCAAATTGTCTTGAAGTCACTGCAGAACTCGTACCACACCATAAATACGTAGCTGGGTGTGATCTCCTTCTCGCCAGACTTGGGCTTCATCCCAAAATACCCCACTGTTGTTTCAAAACTGCAACAGGCGGGGAACAAAAACATCCAGGGAGTTAGAGGGTGAGAAACCGTCAACACCAAAGCCCATTAGGCTGAGGAGAGGGGACACGGGGGGCAGTTTCCCACATGTCCATTTTTTAACCCAGGAGCCCTGCCTCAGAGTTACTGTGGTTTATCCCAAACCCCAGGAAATCTATTTTCTCAAATCCATTTTCCAAGAAATTCAACTTGACAGGGGATACTCCTGGGCATATCTTTGCTGCATAAAATGTAGCATGTATTATTCCAGAGGGTATGTAGGTGGAACATTTTGAGATTGTTCTTCCTCTCAAATCCATGTCATGTATCTGCTCCTCATTTGAAGTTTAATGATTACATGGAACACTGATGACATTCAATTCTGTAGCATAAGCAGTGGTCAGTTAGAGAGCCCATTGGGAATGATTAATCTGTTGAGTGTTTTCTGGAAAATCGAGACTGTTCTATCCTTATTCTGGCATCTACTGGCTTTCTAATCTGGGGTCAATCACTCAGCATCGAACCCTGAAGTTTTTCAAGGGTAAAATAAGAGACCTAGCTTCTATGATCTAGGAGGCTTCATTTTAAACTTTATATGGTACAAGAATACAAGCCACCAATGTAGAAAAACATAATTGAGGGCATAGCAAAATTTGGGGTAAAAACTCATCTTTGATCTTGAGAAATGCTCTCCAATCTGGTCCAGGTTTTACAAAGTAGACTCCCAGCTATCACTAAGAACCTCCTGACCTACCCCATGGAGGCTCACCGAGCACCAGACTCCCTGGGCCTCCCAAGCAGCCCTTCTTGGAGGCACCAGCTTTGCAGCAATTTATAGCTCTGCACTCAATCTTCCTCCCCACCACCCCCACCCACCCCAAGCCTCACAAGCTCATTTGCCATGAGCAAGAACCATTAAATAAATGGCCCCCTTTTCTAGGGTGTTAGAAACTAATCAAAGCAGGAATGGCTGGCCAGGTTTATTACTACTCAATGCACTATCATCTGTTCAGACACAGCATTTTTTTGTGGTCATCCTGAATACTGAGCTCCTAATGGAACTCTATTCAGTGGTGATTGTAAAACCCTGAAGCCCCGTTACTATTATGGAGCAAACTTTCATCTCGTTCTCAGGTATTGGTCAATATGTATCTCATAAGATTTTATCACATTTCACAGATGAACTGTTAATTGATTCCATGACTATGATTAGACGAGATCCAAGCTGGAGCTGCAGCTCTGAGTCCCATAAATTCTTTGTGCTTCTGTAAATAATAAATCTGTTTTAAATGCAAATTAAAACTACTGGTCAGGGAATTTTGGTTCTCAGTTATTAAAAGGCTGGAAGTGTATAAGTGGAGAAAGGCAATAACTGCAGTAATTTCTTTAGGGACCCTCTTATAATTCCAAACATATATATTCTGGAGCAAAACCAGTAATGGAAGAGAGCAGCGATGTCCACTTTCATCCAGACACAACACCTAATTCTGTGGCAGGCAAAATACTGATAACGCCAAATGTACACTCTAAGGGATATACTATTATTTCATTCAAAATGAATACTGCATGGACTGCAGCATTGAAATACGTGAGCAGAGAGTTATGTGGTCTGTAGGAACAGGTCATGGATTTCTTACAGAGTCCCAGGGCTTTAGAATTGGAAGGGACTTACATGTCGACATGTCCAATGTTCTCATTTTACAGATGAGAAAACAGAGACCTGGAAAGACTCAATGTCCCTGTTCACTGGAACAGTGTGGCCTACAACTCGGCTCCCCTGATTCTCAGTGAAATGCTTTTTTGCTCTACCTATCTATTGCTCATGCTTGCTGACACAGGCATTCAAGAAATAAAAAAGTTATTTTCTGTTTCCACTTTAGACACAGTCGCCCCCTGAATCATACACAACATGCGTCACCCCCAGCAGAGCACATCAGTATTTTTTTTCCCTTTTGCTCACCTTCTATACAGAAACATATTTATTTATGCATTAACAGAGATGAGAAAGTCTTTCCCTTTTAGTCTTCAGAGGAACAAATGATCCTCCTACTTTCTAGTAAGACATAGTGAAGAGCACAGAAGTGCCAGTTATTGTGCTTCTTGGATCACCCCAGATCACCCCGACACCTCTGGCCTTATTTGGAGCCTAGACTGTGAGACCAAGATGTTGCACATACTGGTGCAGTTTGGGAGAATGACAGCATTGTTTGGCGGGTTATCACAGAGCTTGAGAAAAGCATGTCATCATCCTGCAGACTGCTAACCATGTACTCTTACCACGTCTCCCTCTGGGGAGTTGTGAGGTCCTGCTTGCTAACCCTAAAGAGGGTGAAAACTAAAGGAAAGACAGAATTTCAGCATTTTTTTCCCCATATATGTTTTGGAAACTAAGAAAGCAAGGGAACCTGTTCAGAAAAACCAAAGTAAACAGAATCCCAGAGGATGGCCTTGCTTTGAACACTCTGCAACTGTGACAGAGAGGAAGTTGCTCTGAGAATGTGCCTTACTTGATTTCAATGTTTTTCCTTTTTTCAAAAAAAAAAAAAAAAAGGCGAAAAGCTGTACTATGAACCTACAACTATCTGATAAAGTCTAGAATACTGTCCTCCCCAAGCAAAATTCTCTTCCTTTCAAATTCAATTTGACTCACAGAAGACTGATGATTGAAAACCTCCTGAAATTTGGGCATAAAAATTATCGATATTTAACGGCCAGGAGAATTTTCTCCAGTAAACAAAGAAGCACTCTTGCTTTTTGCAGCTTCTATTTGTCAGCAGATGACTCTAAAATAGCTCTCAACTTTTAAAAGAAGGATTCCTAGTCATATGTTATGTTTCATTAAACTTTTTTTACTCCACTCTAAACTACTCCGATTCCTTTTCTTCCTGCTACAACTCCTTGTCTGATCTGTATTTTTAATTCAGCTAAACATTTTTAAAGTACTGACAACGATTATATCAAAGAGCCCATAGCAAAGTGAATGGTTTTACTTTTACGGTGTTGACATGCCAGAGCGGAACACATCCACTTATTGTTTTACATGCATGCTTTCAGAAACTGCTTAGGGAAAGCAAATATTCCTTAGCCTCAGAGTAAATTGTTTCTCTTGAGAATAAAACATAAGAATTTACTAAATCTCACACGAATATTGCAACACTGACCACCAACCTCCTTAAAGAGTATAACCAAACAACTGTGGTTTCTACATTAAAGATGGGATCGAACATATTTCATGTATGACATGAAAGCTAGACTACCTTCACCACAAAGTCACGGAAAACGCTGACAACCAGAATTTATGACCTCCCTCAGCATGGCTAATGCACAGCAGCAGCTTCGGCCCCTCTAAGGTGGGCCTCTTTTTCCTTAAGCAAGAATCTTGAAGAAGTATTAGAAATGTGACATCTACCCCAGAAATTGACTTTCTCTTTGGCTGATACTTATGTGCCCTTGTTGATGGTCTTTTTTATACATGCTGCATATTTCTAGAACACAGATGTACTTTTACACACTGAAGAAGGGAAGCTGACTATAGGGAAATCTAAAAACATATCATGTGATTGTCTTGATTTTCAAAGATTATCATGCAAGGATGATAATCACAATTCAAGTGCATGTCTGCACTTAAACAAATGCAAGAATT